>CM033729.1:38146438-38287854 GCA_019671005.1 Hibiscus mutabilis
TCCATAATTCTAATATTTTCCACTAACTTTTACTCAATATCCTTCAATCCACTAACTTTTGCTAAAGTGACATTTTAGTCACTAATTCCACACAAAAGTTGACAAACTTGTACTAATTTTTCAATCCAACGCCTTTACCATTTTTCTTAATTTTTTCCTTTTATTTGGGCCCTTGACCGAATTAGTCACTAAACTTTTCCAATGTTGTTTTTCATTCAAACAACATTCTAACATGCTCAGAATAATTTTTCCAACATAAAATCTTCATTTCCAAAAATTTATACTTAGAACCCCAAATTCTCCCTAATTGTCGAATTGGTGTCTAAACTTCTCAAGGATTTCATTTTGATCCTCATGCCATAAGTAAGATTGTAATTTCATAATCTCTTCAATTTCATCACTATAAATATTTTCACAATATTTCCCCTAATTTTCAAAATATTCCAAAATAGTCACTTAGAAACTAATTGAGTATATTTCCATTCTAACATCAAAATCAAGCTTATAGTATCATAATTCTTCCATATTCATCCTTAGTTTCAAAACCCTAAACAAAACCCCAAATTCTAGGGTTAGGGTTTATGTCTTCAAACATGAAATTAATCTAATTCTAAGCTTGATTTCTACTCCATAACACTTGATTTGCTTAAATCAAACTTTAATCTCATCATAGAACTTGAAACCCTAAATTCTCTCTCATCAATATCATAAGCAATTCATCATATCACCATGCAAAATTACTATCAAAAGAAAGAGCATGAAGCATAGATTAATTTTTCTCAAAGCAACATACCTTGATTTTAACCTTAATAAATTCATTTAATTCCTAGGTCCAACTAACCCTCCAACTATATTCTTATTTTCAAGATTGCCATCTTGTAAAATTGTAACCAAGCCTAGTTGAAATCCAACTAGAAACATTAAAATATTCATAAAATAATATTTTATGAATTTTCCATGATTTATGGAACTGCCTTTAAAATTCCAATTCGATCCGATTACCCGATAACCACTTATACAATTTCCATTTTCCAAACTATCGGGTAAAATCTAAAATTCTCATAATTCTGATCTCCATAAATAAATATTTTTGAAATACAAAATATTCCATAATTTTGTAAAAATCAAAATCTTAAAATGTTAACTCGGTCCAATATATTGATAATTTACCCGAAGTCTTTATCGGATAAATTTCTCTTAAAAATCTTTCATCTAATATCCATACGAGTAATATTAACTCGAACTGATTCCTTTTTATCGGTCTCACTTCTCGACATGAGACCTTCCCAAAAGGTCACCCATCCTATGACCTGAGCACGCTTAACTTTGTTGTTCCATCTAAATTCGATATCCGGTACTGCATTTTTATTCGAATTAAGTATATGCATATCCAAATTATCCCCTAATTATTTGATAAAAATGGATTTCCACATAAATCCATTACCAGAAATCTAGTTATGCAGATTAACTTCCTCTAACCGGTACTACTTATCTATATAATAAAAATATTTCATCAGAAGCCTATTCTTTTCTCATCGTATTTCAACCAAAATTCCCAAGTACCCTATTTTGCTTGCTCTCTATCACATAGTACTCTTAATTCTCAGAAATTCCTTTTTTAGAGTCCATAATTAAAAAAATCATAACTTATATATATATATATATATATTTTTATTTTAGTCACTAAGTTAACTTTTAAGCTTTTAACTTAGTACTAAATGACTCTTGAACCACTTAAAAAATTTCGGAGTATTACAACAGCGTTAAAATCACCCTCCACACAACTCGGCACATCTAAAGATCGTATCTTCGCGCGCAATCGACCCCAAAGCTCCACTTGATCAGACACATTACATGGTGCATAGACCGACATCATGACACAATTCTAATTTTCTAACACCCAAGATCCTCTAATAATAACAAAATGACAGACTATGAACGAATCTCGCAACATAAATTTTGGCGTCTCCCAAATTACTAACACACCACCCGACAAACCACTTGAGGGAGAATATACAAAATCAAACGAGTCTGAATACCATACCTTTTTCGCCAAATGTACATCAATACTCTCCAATTTAGATTCCTGCAGAAAAATCATCTCCACGCTGCTGCCGTAACAACTTTTGGACTGCTTTTCTCTTTGTCGAAGAGCCCAAACCTCGTACATTCCATGACAGCACTCTCATGACGAAATCTATTGCTTGTCGTCAAGAAATCGCACAATGCCGCACACAATATTCTCCTCGTTCCCAACTGTCTTTGCGCCAATTATCTTTCCAAAGTTTACTTCTTCCCTTACTTCTTTGAGAATAACCTCCGTACGATTAGCAAAATCCGATTCACTCAACGATGCATTCACGAACTCGCCAGTTGGCTTCGGCGCTTTTCTCGGTCTGCCACGCCCCTTCTTTATAGCTTTCCCCTCGGCAACTACTTTTTCCTCTGGGGACAATAGACTCTGAGACACCTCTGCTATGCTTTTTATTTTTCTATTATACCCCTTATAGGTTATTGTCGTAGCGAACTTCACCCTAGCCTCCTCTTCCAAAGGCCCGGCCGATGATCAGTCCAAAGCAACGCCCTATAATCAAACCACTTCCTCGCTTAAACCTGTTTCCCCCTGATTCTCTTTTAATCCACGATCGCACAACCCACCTCTTCCTCCATAGATCGTTCCACCAATCTCCATAGAGTCCATCCTGTTGTTTCTCCTAATTTTCCTTCTCAACATCAGCCTGTGTATTTTCTGTACAAATATCCACCCCCTCATCACCATTGCCCGACTCCAGGAGATCCAATCCAATATCTTGCTCTCTTTTCGATGCATTACCTTGCTGCACCCTACTTGCTCGGACTTCCTGTTGCTCTTTAGCAACACTAAGGTTCGCATCACACTTACTAGCATATGAACCAATTACCTCCTCATCAAGCACTTGATTCTCCTCCCTTACTTGATCTTTCTCGTCTTGCTAAGAGTTTGCTCCCCATGCCACACAATTACAGTCGCAATTATGACGAAAATACAATTCGCCTTCCGTCACCCGAATACGAAGTATTTTACCTTGAACCTTGAGGGAAATTATTTCATCAATTCTCTCCAATTGATCTGTCTCTATGAGCACTCGCCCTCTCTCATACGATGACGGTTCGACAATCTCATCCTCTACTCGCACCACGGTACCCCAATTCAAAGCCACATTCACAAAAGTTCCTTTCGACCAAGCATGTACTGGCACTCCAAAAATCAATATCCAGGTACGTCTCGAAACCATTGCACTCTCCGGAGACCAGATTGTAACCTTCTCAAACCATCGATCCAGCACTCCCCTATCCATAATGCGTTGTCGTAATTCCAGATTTGTAAACATCAGCAAAATTTGATTTCCCGCAATCTGTATCGTAGAAAAGCCGTTAATTGCTTCTGAATTCAAACATTCAGCTAATTCACCCAGCGGTATCGTATCTCGAAGCCATCCAATTGCACATCGACTCAAAACCCCCAAATTTGCTTCCTCTATTACAGCCTCGGCCTCCTTACCCCATGCGGGCTGACTCGGATAATCCACCCCTGTGATCTTCACTCCCTCACTCGCATGCTCTTCATTCCTCGTCTGTCTCTTGCGCCGCCAATGCTGATTGCGAGTTTCATGTTTTGCCATCGAAATCCTTATTGTGGATCCATAAATCTGAAATCCATTCAATCTATCACGCACCCGGATCGCATCCCTCTCCGAATCCATCCGCACGAATCCAAATCTCAAGCCCTCCTTATTCCTCTTTTGCGGCACAAATACATCAAGAACCTTGTCATGTCTGTCGAAAACTTGCCACACCCCTTTCCAATGAATGTTCTCGGACAGATTAGAGACATATAACGTCCAAACACGCCTTCCACCGGCCATCACCCTAAGATCGCACACCGCCCTTCGATCCGCCATTATTGGGCTTACACTTTATGCGTGCATTTACACTTAATTCACAAATTGATTATGGTCGATTGAACTAAAACCAAATACCCGAGTCTCTAGAAACCAACATTATTTACAACACCACAAATACACAGCAGCAATATGATACAATAAAACCCCATTCAAAACAGCAGCCTCTGATGAGGGCCTGTAGCTGTAAACATGAAAGAAAATGATACCTTGAAGACTAAGCGATACTGGGTGAAACAGCTGGAAAGCCGACGGTTACATGACCAAAAGAAGGCGAAAGCTGAAGTGGGTTAGCAACCGGGGCTAGACGATTGAAGAGTGAAGAATGAATGATGTTCCAAAAAAATATATTATTTTATATTTTTATCAATAATAAATTTTAAATAATTATGAGTCACAATTAAAATATATAATTAAAAAGATAAATAATAATCTTCGTCGTACAAAAGGAATACATATCAATAAAATATATTCTATTATCTATATCAATAAATGTTAAAACGACTAAAAATGTATTTATCTCTTTACTTAAGAGAAAAAATAATTGGAATAATAACCATTCACTCACACTTCCTTTCCATTTCTTTCTAAAATCCTCTCACTTTAAATTTTCAGTTTTCATCTTTAAATTTTTATTTTAAAATTAGTTTTTTTTTGTACACATGATAATGGGACTCACAAGGTTGGAGTTTACAAAGGAGCGGCAATGATAATATAATATAGCACGGAGGCCAAAATCCCTTTTAAAATAATAATATTTTTAATTATATTTATATTTCGAAATTAAAACTGTTAAACGCCTTTATTACTCAATAATTTTTATAATATATTTAGATGAGTTAGTGATTCTAAAATTAGTATTATAATATTATCATATAGGAAAATTTTACAATGGGCGTCGAACACCGCTGAACTACCGCTAAACACTAATAAATTAATTAATAAAAATTAAAAATCTCAAGGACTCAACATACAATTAATAATTATTTAAAATAAAATTTTAATTAACTATTTTTTATATATATTCTATTTTTATCTTTATTTTTAAATAATTGGATCAAATAACCCTAAATTAAAAACTCTATATATTTTTTCTTTCCCATTCCAGTCGACGCCGCCTTTAGCCGTTATCCGCCGGCGAAATTGTCGTTGTCACGCTTTCGCTTCTACTGCAACTTGACTGTCGTTCGAGCCTGACAGTCGTTCCCTGCCGTTCGCGTATCAAATTCAATAAAGTTTAGGAATTAGGGTTTGGAATGCTCAATACTGAACACTTTCTAATATGCACATGTTTATCTCATGGCAAACCGATACGAATGGTTAGGATGATCAAGGTTAACTTCTAGGGTTTATTGTGAAAAACTCTGGTATAGTTTACTAATAGTTAGAATTTGTTTCTGAATAGGGTTTAGAATTGATGAAGAAATTCAGGATTTAGAAAACCACATTGGAGAGTTGTCCTCACATGGTGAACAATATCCGTGTCTGGAACAATAATTAGCAGTTTCAAGTTGAGTATTCTGGTGCGCATATTTCAGTTAGGTTAAAACCTTTCAAGGGCTCAATGCAAATATAGGTCAGAAAATGCCAAAAAGATTAACTTTTCAGCATGATTCTTAAGGTTCCATCGGCCTTTTATGCTTAGGGTATTACATATCTGTCATACCTATGTTAATTGAAAGAAGTTGCATCTTATATGTCAATTTATGAAGTTATATAATATCTTTATTAACTTTATTGTAAAATATCAAAATTCACTAAACATCTTGAACAATAAGGCAAAGCCTAACAATTATTAATCTTTAGAGCAAAAAATCAACGATTTTTAGATCAGAGCTGAAATTTACTGAAATACCTCTTACAGTAAAATTTAGATAAAGTCTACTCAAGGCTTTCCCTAATCTTTTCATCATTTAGATGTGCCAAATTAAGGCTTGGGCTGTAGAATCAGCCTTAAAACATATCTCTATCTGCTTTAGAAGTTGTTGCATACAAGGTGCTATGCCATCTCACCCTTGGTCGGAAAAACTTGACCATGTTGATAAAGTTTTGGTTAAGTTACTGCATCTGTCGTTGAATCTTGTTTAATTGGGATGTAGATGCCTTGCTTTTCCGTTTGAGAAGCAACAACTGATGGTAACTTCCTAAAGTGGAAAGCACTAGCTGATCAACAATTTAAATATTCAAAGTAAAAGATACGACTTATTCTCATACATCATAAAAGTCAACGACTTTAATGTTTAAAATGATTTTCATGGGAAGCTTCTATGGAGACTAATGAAGATTTCATTTTCTTGAGAAGCTTTTAGGGACCAAAAATCCTTAAGTGAAGCTTTTTGTGTGCATCTTCAAGATACATTTTTAACAAATTAACATGTGTTTTATAGACACTATTTTTCTTCGAACTTAAGAATGTACATCCATGTTTGACAAATCTGACAAGGGGCGATGTTCTTACTACTTCCCTTTTCAAACTGGTCAAATAAATTCATTCCTCAATCAAGTTCTTATCCTTTTCTAATATCATGATGTATTGAACAATGTAATTCTCTAACCATCTCTTCTTATAAGATGTTTCAGACACATAAAGACTAGTTTCCTTGAACATATAAACAATTACATACGGAGAACCCATGAATACATGATAAACTGCTTGTAGCCACGCTAATAAATGTGCATATATATTGGTAACGTTTTTGTCATATGGTTATTTATTAGTTTCATAACTTGCAATTAAGATCCACACTAGCTGGCTAAGTGCATCAGTTGCTTCTAGCCTTGCGCTTGATAACAAAATAATGTTATTGCAAATACCATAGAGATGCTTGGTAGATTAAAATTGGACTGTCATTCATTCCTTGGTTTCTTTAAAAACTGTAAAGGCTATCTCATCCAAAAAGAGTGGATCTTTATTTGTGAAATTGGTGATGATTACTTTGTAGTGCATAAAGTTCCCAACCTAATGCTTCTAAAACATTACCAACCCATGAAACCTATGATTTAACTAACATAGTAGGATCTTGCCATTGTTGAATAGCTTTCATTTTTGCCCCATGAACTTTTTATTCTTCACTGAACAAAATTTCTCTTTTATATCTATGTGGAGTTTCTTATTTTGCTTATTGTCTGATACATGCCTAAATGTTATGTAGATTTAGCCCTAATCCAGAAACATCGATAGGCCTAGTGCAGCATGAAAGTGGGCCATATGGCGTCCTAACAACCATACAAGTAATTCCTTTATTTCTTAATGTATACGAGTTTCATCTACCATGCAGCTTGTAAACTGTCGATATGCTATTTCAAGTTCATAATATTGTCAACAGTTATTTGATCTTTTCTGTGAAACCAGGAATTATGTAATTATCATTTTTATCTTCTGAGTGGGTTAATATTATGCACTGACCTTAGGAAAAGATTATTTCTTTGGATAGCTTGTTTCATGTTTTTTTGCCATCGAATAGAACGAGTGTATTACTGAATGATTATTCAAATATAATGAATAATCAAATATAAGGAACATTGGATCCATTTAAAATGTAGCTGTTAAATCTTTATTAGTGATGCACTTTACTTCTTTCTATGCAATTCTTTTGGGATATTAATTGTTAAGAAATCTTTAATTGATACACTATTTGATGACCTAATGTAAACACATTAGGTTGGACCTTGTACTTTATTCTTTAGAATGACACCTTGTATAACTTAGTTTGATTTCCGTTCTGATGTTTTCCACTTGATAAATAATCAATGTCGCTTCTACTAACAATAATTTGTTTCTGTATAGGCATTTCTTCTTAAACATCTTTTTTTTCTTTTTGGATGAGTTGGGTAAAGTTGCAGCAAACATGTCACAGAATTTGAGTTCCAAGAGATCACCCCAAAAGTCAGTATGTCGCCTCCAATAATTTTTCTGCTTTTACTAAAATGCAAAAACAAGGTGATTAAATTTTGCAGGGTAATTGTATGATGTATTCCAAACTGCATAAGGATACACCTTTTAAATTTATTTGTCTTTCAAATTTTTCTAGATTATAGTTCATAAAATGAGAGGATTAAACAGTTGAGCACTATTAATTGCAATTTTATCCAACAGTGTAAATCATTTTCCTGCTGATTTTAATCATCTCTTACATGTCTCAATGTTCCTTCTATTGATTGCTTTCATCAATGATAGAATCAGTATTGCTAAAACTGTTGTTTGCTCAATAAATTGGAAATTGAGAAAAGGTATAATGCCTGATCTCGATGGGTGAAATCAAGTGGCACGTACGATTTCTCACTTGTAGCTGTCTTTCTCGAGGGGTATTATCATTATTTTGCAATAACCAATTTGGGAGGAATAGTTGCTTTCTTATTCAAGTTTTGCAGCTCTTTTATAATTTATATTTTATTTTCTCTGTTATCCATTTCAGCTAAAAATTTTATTTCTGTACACAACGCTCTGGTTAAAAGCATGAGCGATATATTGTTTTCATGCCAAAATAACAAACTGGCTATAATTGTAACTTTAAGTGTTGTTTCTGATGGCATTGAAGGATCCGAAGGCAACCCAAATGATGTGGTTGGTAGAATTGGTTTGACCTGAATATGCTAATAATTTGCCCTTTTGTATTATTATTGCTAATAATTGTTTGTGATTTTCAAATTACTGTACAAGCACTTGAAGGCCTTTCGATTGAATCAGCTTCAGATTTGCATAAAGTTCTAAGAGTAGACACGTTCACATCACCTACAAGTGCCTTTAAAAGGCTTGAATCAGTGATTCCTATTTTTCAAAGTCACATGAAATTGAGGGTTTCAGTACCCACAAGGTGGACACCGGAGGAATTCATGGAGGATGTAGCAGTTCTCCCTGGTAATGCAAAGAGTGAACCGATTGGGAAAGACACTGAAGTGGCTAAGCCCGAACAACCTCCGCAACATGCACCATTGGCGTTGCATTAGAACACGCTGGCCTCGTGCTGTTTGAAATTGGATTGGTGACCTTCTAGTATAGTCTGAGTGTCGAGGAACATACTGGAACGAAACTTAAACGGACAAGAAAGTGGTAAATCTATCTGGTTGATTGCAAACTTATTTTTCCTGGTTCTGTTCGTTTCAGGTTTTGTTGTGTATTTTCTGTAATCATTGACATTCGAATTCAGTTTTCATATATTAATTACTAAACACCGAGGAGAAAAAAATATTTTATTTTAATCAAATGAGCATTCATTCAAGTTTGTGTTTGCTGTTAGTGGGGAAGCATTTTACCATGCAAATGTTATAATCTATTTTTCCATCACTGCAGTTTATGAATCATTTGTCAATATCTTTTTATAACATTAAATTAAAAATAATCAGTTAAGTAGGTTTAAACGGTGTGAAATCAATACAAAGCGATTACAACGGTAGTCTATACTCGTGAGCATAAAAATATAACATCTATATAAGAGAGTAATCTTGCCCAATAATAGCCTATAATTTAATGTCCAAATGGTTCATGTTCGAAACTTGAACAGACAATGAAAAAGAGTTGTTCCATTACACCTGTTGTCTGAAATGGATGATCATACAAAATTAACAATTATTTCCATCAACATGTAGCCACAATCTTTGTGAGGGACAATAATACAACAACATCAGTAACCGAGTCTAAGAAATTTGACAAAGGGGGATCGATTTCTCATAAAGTGAGCTAGAAACTTCCTTCTCCTAATCAAGCAGTCCGTAGAGGTGGAGAAACCAGTATGACTCCATCTCCCCTCACAAATAGAAATGGAACTGTGCGCTTTGTAGTCTGCAGTGATGATAAAATATGGTCATAATCCAAAAACATGAAATTAAAAAAAACAATATTTCTCCTCTAAACCAATCAATTTAAACAAAACCCTTAAATTCATGTTCACTTAAAATCTCCAGTTTAATAGGATAAGCCCGAGTTTGCTTCCATTGCAAATCTAGATTCTTGAAATAACCAAGATAAAAATAAGTTGATCCTGTTAATCACTAAACAAAAACTTCTTAGGTCGTACATTGGTACTAGCAAGGAATAACGGTGAAAACTATTTATAACAAAAAGGCAGCATGACTGTGGTTTCTGTTCACAAGGAATCATCTATCTTCTAATTCTAATAAAAGTAGAAAAAGTTGAACAACTCTGTATTGTATTTGTACTGCTAACACCTAATAAAACAAATGCTTCCTTATGAACAAATGCAACTGCTAAGGCTAATAAAACAAAAGCAAGCATTCTTCATTTTAACATGGGGTTAACTAAAACAACATCAAAGTTACCGATGACTCAACTTTAATCTCTAGTTCATAAATTAGCTTTCAAAGCAAATATTACTTGAATCGAAAAGAAACAGAGATATGATAACCTACCCGAACAATCTCCTCATAGGTTTCATCATCTATTTCAACTGTAGTAACAACCTCTTCAACATCCCCTAGAATCATATTCAAATGCTAATCATAAGCCTGCGAGTCACATTAGAGAAGAACTAAGCATCAAAATGAAAGAAAACCACCTATTACTGAGGAAGAAAAAACATACGAAAATAGTATGAGAGAAGCTAGTTTACTTATATGTTTAAAGAGTAAAAGAGAGAGAAAATGTAGAAGGCATAAACATGTAGAGTTACTTCAAGGGGGAGAGAAAGAAAAAATAAAAAGTCAAAGGTCAGCATCAACAACATAGCATCTTTATTAACACTGTTTAGTAGCAAAAAACTTCAAGCAACTGCTTAAAATGATGCTAAATCAATGTGACCAACAGATATCAGGCAGTAATTAAAAACAAATGGATACAACATAAAGACTAGAATAGAACTTAGTATAGTATATCAATATCATAAATAAGATTAAACATTTAGAAATCATCCAATAAAAAGACTTGGAAACAAGGATTTATAAAATTTATTAATCACCCAAAAATTTGCATCATTGCAGCATATCAATCGGACAACAAGTTATGAAATTTAAGTGGAAAAATATCACCCAAGATTTTGATTCATCATGTTTAGGCATACTCATGCAGTTGATAGCAATTCAAATATAAACATAGAAGCCGAAATATTCTCAAGGGCTGTCTAATACTACCTAAATTAACAAACCCTAAATTAAAAGAGGGGAAAAAGAATACCCAAATTAAGGAACCCTAAATGGCACGAAGTTCAAGGTCAGTCCCAAATTAAATCCATAATTCTCAAACTCTTACCGGATTTGCAGCGCAAACATAGGGAAATAGCGATCAAGCTGCAGCAGAGACGAAGGTGCGGAGGTGACAATCTCGCCGGAGGATGGTGACTAACGGTGGCGGCGACTGGAATGACAAAAAAAAAAGATTTAGGGTTTTTTAATTTAAAGGTTAATATTTTATCCAATTATTTGAAAATAAAGATTAAAAAATAAAAAATATATAAAAATAATTTAATTAAAATTTCATTTTAAATAATTATTAATTGTATATTGAGTCCTTAAAATTTTAATCTTTATTAATTAATTTAATGGTGTTCAGCATTATTACTGTTCATCAATGTTCGACGCACGTTGTAAGCTCATTCTTATCGTATACTATATATTTTTTTTTAGAATATACATTATAAATTATAGATTTATCCCAAAAGACAATAAAATTCAATACGGAGATAGCTATCATAATTGGCCGCTGCCGCCTGCCAGCACAGTTACACAACAATAAATTAAAAAAGGAGTCTACACCTAATTTCGACTTATTTTTTCTTTTTTCATTTTCAACGCCGAAGAAATAGAAAGAGTAAAAAAGTTGAAAAAAAACAAATTTTTACAAGAAAGGAAAAGACTGAAAGGGGCACGTAAAAAATAGAATTTTTAGAAAACTTATTAGGATGAAAATATTTTTATCCAGCCTAATTGGTTTCTCTTCTTGGTGGGGACCACCATCGAAGTACGTGTCGCGATCTTAAAGAGTTGGATAATTTCCCCAATTTTGCCCTTGTTGGAAGCCAAGGGATCCGGTGGGTATTCCGTTTTCTTCTTATATCTTCTCGAGCTTATCTGCTTTGACCACGGGATTAGCGCGTGCGATCTGCTTTCTCCCCACTGTTTTGAAATCGAACGTACACCCGTGATTCTCTGGATACCTGTGCGATCCGCAAAACGTAGTCCCGCATTTGCATCTGAACCCGGTCAACCCGACCCGTTTCCTGCAAACCATGCACCGATTTGGTTGTTGTTGCTGCGGCCGCTGCTCGGCGGGCAGGACAACCTCGACAGTCGGAACAGGAGATTCTCCGATGACTTCAGGGAGAGTGAAGAGAGGTACCTGGGAAACGGATTCGACAACCGTTGACGAAGACGAAGGGGAGGAAGAAAGAGATGATTTGATGGAAGCAACTCCTTGTTGTTCTTTAAGACGAAGATCTCTATAACATTTAGAGCAAAGATTCATCGTCGCCGGACTTCTGAAAAAGCCGCAGTTGTTGACGCAAAGACGGTGGCCTTCCGGCGTTTGGCATCTATGCTCCTCCGCCATCTTGAAGATCGGATCTGCAAAATCTAAAACAGAAATGATCAAACAAGAGACGATCAAATTTTGGAAACATGAGAAACCCAAAATTGACATTTGAAGAACGAGAAAGTACCTGGAAAGGAATTGTGGGAAGGAAAGAATTATCGGAAAGAAAGCGTGAAGAGGCAATAATATTAAAGGGTGGGAGGGAAGAAGCAACGACGAAAAGGAACAAAAGGAAAAACGCTTATTATACAAATTAGTACATGAATTTGACATTTTTTAAATTGGTACTTTAATTTGAAAATATTCTTAAATTGGTATTTAAAGTTGATGTAATATTTTAATAATCAATTATTATGACATGTGATACTTAATAATATATCATCCAATGCCCCGTCAACAACTTTATTAATTTTTGAGATGCCAAGTAAATGTAGGTACCAAATTGAAAAATAAAATAAAATACCAATTTTAGATAAAATAAACTTCAATATCGGTTTGAGAAAAGTTATAAAGTTCCGGTAGTAATTTATATAATAGCCAAAGAAAAATAAGGGGTAATAATATCAATATATTTTATTTAAAGGGCCAAAAATGGAAGACCAGGGAAGCCGCCTTTGGTTATCCTAATCGCCTGCAAATAAGAAATGACCAGTTTGACCACGGAAATTCATGCAGACAGCAAGGAAGAGAGAGACATAATTAAAAGTACTCACGCGCACCACTGTTCTTAACCTAAGTCCTACCTAATCTGTTAACTCGTCGCAGTTAATACATGATTATTTCATTTTAGATTGACTTAAATAAAAAATATGTGTCAACGCATAATTTTTTAAAATTTTAGGTATTTAATAAAGTTTTAATCGTTATAATTTTAGGTGTTTGAAATTTTAATAGTTATAAATTTAGGTGTCTAACCGTTAAAGGGTGTTAAAAAATTATTAACCAATCAATGCTTAACACACGTTATATTTAATTTATTTTTTTCAGAATTAAAATCTAAAACAAAAAAACTTTTAATTTTCATAAAACCCTAAAATTTTAAAAATTTTATAAAACAGTTTTTAAATCCCTAAAATTACCCAAACTCAAACCCCCAAATCACCGTCGCTTTCTTTGCCGATCGCCGTCCCTGAGCACACCCCTTTGGTCGTCGGACCAAGGCAGTCATTTTACCAACACGACGTCGTCGAAAATGGCGAACGACGTGCAGTCGAACGTTGAACGACGAACTCAAAATCGACGTTCGACTGGCGCAGTTCGACGTTTCTAGCGACGTGTTGGGAGAAATATCGTCTTGGTCTGGCGACCAAAGGGGTGTGCTCAGGGGCGATGATCGGTGGCGAAAGCGGCGGCGATTTGGGGGTTTGGGTTTGAGAAATTTTATGGATTTGAGGACTATCTTGTAAATTTTGCAAATTTTAGGGATTTTATGAAAAATTGAAAATTTTGAGCTTTTTTCCTTAAATATTTTAAAAAATAAAATTATTGCTATGTGTCAAGCATTGATTGTTGACAATTTTTTAATATCCATTTAACGGTCAGACACCTAAAATTATAACTTTTGAAATTTTAGACATTTATTTTTACAAAAAAAAATATTTTAAACACCTAAAATTTTAAAAAATATAATTTAAATACCTATTTTTTATTTAAGCCTATAATAATTGAGTTTAACCAACTGTAAGGAGTGGGTGACAGACGCAGAATCAGGAGCGTGTGGGAGAAGGAGGAGCCTAGGTGCCGTTCTGGTGCATGATTTGCGGCATGGTTCAGCGGCTAATGATTGACGTTTGCTGTGTCAGAGCAAGCTGTTAGGATCGGGAAAGGCACTTTAGGATGAGACTAGTTAATTAATAATTTAAATGATTTTGTAATTTTTGTCTGATTGTCCACGTAAGCTTATACTGGAGTTGACATATTTTTTAGGGCAGGTCGAAAGACTTTATTAAGCATTTTTTATTTTGTAAAACATAATATACTTTAATGTTATCTTCCTATGTTTTAAATATATATAATTTGGATTAAGAACGTCAAATAGTAAGGTAGAAATTGGAATCAACATTTTACACTACTATCTAGCTTCCTGACGATTTAAATTTGTGTTTTTTAACTACCAATATCTAACTTATCGATTGATTAATTCGAATCTTGTATTGCTGAAGTTATTATGGGGGCAACTCTCCTACCAAATTTGTTCTATTCGCAAGGTCAGAATGCCAGAATTTGAACTTCTGACCTTGCTTAAGGGATCTAGTGTCTTATCCCACTATATCAACTTATAAATATACATATAATATGATAGAAATAATATGAAATGTATTTATAATAAAATTATTCATATAAACCGTATAAAACTTACCCAAAAAAAAGGACCATACATGTAAAGGAAACATATATTATTCTATAATAATATTATTAATAAAAGGAGACCTAATCTCTACTGTTGGTGATGGATTGTTTGATGTGGTTCGGTTTTCTCCCATGCCTTTATGTCTTTTTTGTAGGTGGTGGTTGAAGGGCGATGGTTGTACGCCGACTGAAGGAGCTCAGTCGTTTATGAAGCCACATGGATGGAGGATATCAAAGGCGTGCCAGACGCGTAGAGGCGTGGAGGAGACAAACAACCATGCACGCACGCGTAAGGGGAGCTGGGCAGTCTCCTTCAGATATGATCTGGACCGTTTGATCAGATCTAATCTAGCGGCCAAATCTTGGTTGTTGTTGGAGAAAAAGATGGGTTATCAGATTAGGGTTTTTTTAAAGCTGGGCCCTTAACGGGCTATATATGTAATATATTTATATTGGGCTAATTAAATGGACTGATATATGCTTTAATTTAATTGGATTTTTATATAATAATAATACTAAAATGATAATAATAATAATAACATAACTAATAATAACAATAATAATAATAAAACCAAAAATAATAAAATAATAAAAAATCAGACAAAATTAGTGATTACAACTGCCCCTCTTTGCTCATTCTTGTAAAACAAGAATAGAGTAAAGATCAAAAGCAATAATTTTGTCCCACTTCCCTATTTGGATCCCGAATCACCATGTACTAGAGGTTCTACTGATAGCTCGGAAGTCTTGACTGGAAATGCACTTGTTGCCAAAGCTTGAAGTTGTTCTTCTTTTTACGAAATTCTTTAATCTTTTGCCAAAATTTGGAGTCTAAAGATGTTCTTCTCATAACGAAATTCTTCATCCTCCAAGGTCTGAAGTTGTTCTTCTCATTACGAAATTCTTTATTCTTCTGCCAAAGTTGCCGAATCTTGAAGCTATTTTTCTCATTTCGAATTTCTTCAATCTTTTGCCAAAGTATGGAGTTTGAAGTTGTTCTTCTCATTTCAATTTTTTTTCATTCTCTAAAAGTGTGGTGGGCTCTTCTCATTATGAACTCTTAGTTCTTTGTTAATGTCTTTAATGATTCATGTCAAAATATACAAAATAATTTAATGACATGAGTTAGCATGCCCCTAACTTAAGGATGCCTAACTACTCATGATGCACACGAATGATGCAAACTGAGAACCACTTGGGTGAGCTCGTCTTCTAGGGGAAGCTCAAAATATCTTATCCTCGTTAAAACTCTTTCTGCAGCTAATATAACCCATCTCAGTCGGTTTCAACTTTTAGAATCTTTGTATCTCTATTTGCTTTAAAACGTCTTCTCAGGTTCTCGCTTCAGATTGCTTTTCTTCCATCTTATTTCGTCTTCTCGAGTTCTGGCTCTGAGATATCTCTGTCATTGATTTGTCATCTTCGTTCCCCAACAAAATTTGCCCTAAAATTTTGTTGTTTACTCTTGTTCTCTCTGAGCCGACTTTTGACTTGTTCAATAGTCAGATTCTTTTAGGCTCTGAATACTCTTATGTCTATTTTGATTTGAACTCTTATGTACAGATAATCTTGTCTTGTGGACAATGGAGTCACACTAATTTTTTCGTTCTTGAATCCGTGATGCAAAGTTTTGTCCCTCTGTCAACATTTAGGGCACGAAAAAAGTCTAAAACTCATTTTAATACAAAAATTAATGAAGATAAGTTTTTTTAAAAAAATATTATGTAGGGTTTATTTTAAGTTTATTTTAATGTAAAAATCTTATTCTGAGTTTGTCCCTCTTTCAAAATTTAGGGCGAAAAGAAAAAGAAGAAGAAAGATTTAATGAGCTGGAGAAAATAATTAAATTTTAGAAAATGATGAAGTTCTCTTTTTTTTAAATAAGATAAAAATTAGGCACCCAGATATCAAGTGCAGGAGCGATACTGAAATAATTCACCGATGATTGCCTCAAGCATATCCTGTGTCTAGGATACCTCGAAAGCTGAGTTGATATATGAAAATGTGAAGTACCTTACGAGTTATTTTGTTTTTTAACCAGTTTAGAACCACTTTTGGCGTGTTTCACCTTTAAATTATTGTTTCTTTGTTTCATTTTCTTTTTTATTTAGGGAATTCAACTCATCACATTCTTTGGGCTCGAGATAAATGATGGAGCAAACAACAAAATCATGAGCTACTCAACATGGTCATGATTTGAAAATATTACCATAACTCATGAATCTAAGATTTTTGACTTGGATGGTGTATTCTAACTTTATTTGTCCTATCGCTTCAGCGAAGTACCCCCAATTTTTCACACTCTTATCCGAAAATGCCTCTTTACTAGGTTTCGAACATTGTAGTGCATTTTTATATCTCGGTATTTCATCTCATTAGTTGTTTGACTTCGTCAGAATTTGAAAATCACTCATGAAGCCAAGATATAGAGTAGATAGAGCATAGCTAACTTATTAGTCACTTAATCTTAGGCTACAACGAAGTATCTGTGCCCCCGAGATTTCTTTTCTTACCTTGTTCATTTTTTCTTTTTTTTTTGCGAAAGATTTTTGTCGCTCTCCCAAAAGCATTAATTTGCCCCCTGTGTGGTCATTAATATTGATCGAATTAAATTAGAATATAAGCCACATATTCATCATATTCGTAGCTTTCGATTTCCAATACACATGCTTCTCGAAATCAATCTTCGAGTTAAAATCAATGTCTTTCGCGCAATTGATATATAGGGACCCAATAGACAAATATATCCATAAAATAATGTTTGTAAAACAATGCATCTTTATTTAAATGACAACAAGTAGGCTTTTTCCCTTACAAAAAGTTATCTATCACCTTCGATCTTAAAATTGTAAACTTAATGGGAGGGTGCTTAGGTGTCCCCAATGTGGAATCACTTACATTGTCCGGCTCACAAATGTTGGTCATCAAGCTTGTCACCGTTTTCACCGACTAGGGCATCCTCTTTATTGAAAATGAATGATCCCTAATTATGAACCAATGTGATGATGGATGAAAAAATGTATGCCTCTAAATGAAATATTAATATCTAATTGCAAAGATGTTAATGCAAGTGAATAAACGAGAATGTATTGTTGAACGAAATTAAAGATTTAAACAATATCAATTTTGTAAAAAAAACTGTCATGAAACAAACATTAATAATGCGACCATGGATGCAAAAATATGGTATGCAAAAATAATAATAAATACAAAAGGAAAGAAAAAAGAAACACAAGAAACAAAGTTAGTATAATGAATATAATAAATAGATTAAATATTAAATGACAACAATTAAATAATAAAATAAAATGAAGCAATTTAAAATACATACAAAGCATGCAAATATCAAATAAAAGCATAGATAAATCAAACAACGTGTAACACCCCGGAAACCGGTCTAGTCGGATTTAGGATCCGATGTTCGGAAATTTTGTATCGGAATGACCCAATCAATGTATTGACTCCTTTTTGTACTCAATTGTAATGAATTGAACTTTAATTGAGCTTAATTGTTGATCTTGGACCCTTTTGAAAGAATTGAAAGTCATTTTGGCGACTAAACTGTGAAAATTAAAAGTTTGGGGGTAAAAATGCAAACTTTGGAAAATTGAGGGACCACCCTTGTAATTATACCAATTAGAGGTGTGAGTCACCTCCTTTCTTGAGTAATCCCACGTGAAAATGATAAGTTTTTGTCATAAAAGATGACATATTAATTGGGGTTAAAAGAAACAAAGAAATAAAATTCATTTCTTAAAGGTTCCCTCCCAAGCTAGGAAACCATTTCATTGGTTGATTGGGAGGCAACCATTTATGTGAGGAAACACTCGGTTATGTAAAGGCTAAGATAGGAAGTAATAACATTCCTAGCAAACCGAGATCAAAGCTCCCAAAACTCTACATTTTCACCAAAAGAAGCAAGCTCCTCTATTGTTGTCTTCTTCATCAAGCTCAAGCAAGCACCTCCATTGGTTGCTCGAGCTTCCTTTGATTTCTGTACATCGTTAGAAAGCTATCGGATTGGTGAGTTTAATTACCCAATCAATTTATTGATCTATGGGTATTTGAAGTTTAATTTCAAGATTAGGTCTTGAAAGTCAAGTTTGAGCCCATGTGTTATAAGCATAATTCCATAGAACTAATGTTGTCTACAAGCTTTATTAAGCTTGGATATTGATTTTGAATCATTGATTATGATTGTAACAATTTCCCTAATCTTTGCCTAACTCAAGCTTTGGAAGATCAACCACCATCTCCTACTAGAGCTAAAGGCAAGGAAATTATAATCTGGGATCCTTAAGGGCTACGAAAATCAAGGTAAGTGTAGTCGGAGTTTCGAGATTAGGCTAGGCGCCTTTCCCGATTTTATTTTCATTAAATATATTATTGCTAACATTGAAAGTAAGGTCGTTGCATCGAGCCCTTTAGAGGGTGTATTGCTAAGCTTCAATAAGCTTCTTTAATAAACTATTGAAACATTGAGTATCAAATATTAACATTAAATCATGAAGCATCGAACATTGTCATTGAACTATAGAGTATTAATTATTGTCATCAAATCATTGAATATTGACCATTGACATGTCATTGAAAAGATCATTGTATTGTTATTGATCATTGGATATTGAACCTTGAACTATTACCATTGCCATTAAATTATTGAACATATTGTATTGGTCAACTATTGTTATCGAACTTACCGGATCATTGAAATGGACCTACGGGTCAGCATATTGTTATTGAGTCATGGAACCCATTGATATTGATAATGTATTGAATATTGGCCTAAATTATCGGACCTTGGGTTCGAGTGGACATTGGATACAATTGGCATGCCATAGGATTTATGAACTTAGTGGTACGGGTGGACTACGATCCTTGAGCTACGACCTTTACATTGGCGAGGCAGAGGGATTAGACTGATAAGTGTTCAAAAGTACTAATTTTCTTACCCTTTTTACTCATATTATTGTTAGACTTAGGCTCATATTAGTTGCATAATTAGCTATTCATGCATTAATCCATGTTTCCTTCCATCGTTGAGCTTGATTACATAACTTGGTAGTTTTTGTGGAAAAGATGCTGCTTTGGTGTGCTTTGTGTGTGAATGTGCATGATCACTTGCCAAAGCAATGCCGAGCTAGTTTCTAGGGCAATACATGAAGGAGACGCCGAGCTAGTTGCCAGGGCAATGCATGAAGAAGACGTCGAGCCAGTTGCCATGGCAATTGTCGACAAAGAGAAAATGCAATAGGGATGTCGCAATTAATGACTATACAAGCCCAAGATAACGTGGAGCAAAGCCCAAACCCAAAGGAATTTGATTTCCATGCAGAGATTAAAGAAGAATTAAATTCCAAGAATATAAGAGAAGTTCTAGTAGGAATACAATTATAATAAAGAATTATATTCTTTAAAGATAATTTAATTCCAACTCAAACTCCTCCTCAAAGAAGGACTTTGCCCTAGCCCTATAAATAGCAAGGAGATTTCGACAAGATGAATAGAGAGAGCATTAGGGAAATTTCGACAAGTCAAAGGGAGAAAGCAAGGGATTTTCGACAAGCTTCATCTTTTCTTTCTTGTTCAATTGGGTTCATGCTAGGGATTGTTTATCTTGTGTTTCTTTGGAACCTAGCCATGAACTAAATTTACTTGGCTATGGTTATTGTGTTTTGTGGTTGTGAGAAACTATTGGTTTTTGTTTAGGTAATAAGAGTTTGCACTTTTCTATTTCAAGGTTTATTCATTCTTGGTTTTTATTCTTGTTTGCGAGTGAATTGGGAGATGATCTTGTAACTTCATCTATTTATCTAATATCGGGAGAGTTAGATTCAAGAAACGAATGAGTATGGTCTTTATTCAATCTATTGATGGTGAAGATTAATCTGGCTTAGGAATAAGTTAAGGATTTCAACGGCTAAGAGGAGCGCAAGATTGGTTGTTGTTCACCCTTGATTCACGCAGGGATGTATTATCAAGGCATGCACAAGTAGCTAGAGTTTCGACTTAGGGATAAGAAGAAACCATTGAAGAACGCTCTGCCGAACCTTGAAGTTGCTGCCCAGACGCCCAAGTAGTTGCCCAACTAGTTGCCCAGACAACCATCGATTAGTCGCCAAGGCAACCCCGTTGTGCAAGTTGCCACGGCAACTGAGTTGCCCGTGCACTCTTTTACCAAAATGATTCAATCGGCTATCACACCTCAACTCACGATAACCTGGCCTATTCTCTCTTTTTCTTTCATCTATTCTTTTAGTTTATTGCTTTTTACTTTTCTCGTTAATTAAAACCTTTATTATCAATTGTGTTTTTATTTTCATAGTGCAGTAACTTAAGCAAAGTGGCCCAAACCAATCCCTGTGGAGACGATACTCGATACTCATATCACTTTATTACTTGCGACGTGTATACTTGCACATTTGCGTAGCACTTATTACACGCAACAAGTTTTTGGCGCCGTTGCCGGGGATTGGCAATAGCGACTTTGTTTTTACTTTCTTGCACTTTCTTTTTACTTTTCTTGTTTAAAATTCAAAGGGCTAACAAACTTTGGTTTTGCATTGGTATATGACCGTATGAGACCGACTTCACCGAATATCCCTTTGATCCGAAATCGAACGAACCTTACAAAGACTTAGACGAAGGATAAGAGAAGCAATGGCAAATCAAGACGGCAATATGAATCAAGATCTTGAGCGGAGGAGGAGTGATTCTTGCACGAAACAGAACTATTCAAGACTATCTTGAAGAAGATCTTGATGGACTTAACCCAGAAGTTGTCGCACCTGAAATTGAAGCCGACCACTTTGAGTTGAAACCGGTAATGTTTAATATGATCAACACAATTGGTCAATTTGGCGGCTCAAAGAATCAAGATGCACGGCAACATCTGAAATCTTTCCTCGAGATTTGCAACTCGTTCAAGATACACGGAGTCACCCCCGATGTCCTACGATTAAGATTATTCCCCTATTCACTGAGGGATAGGGCGAAAGCATGGTTAAATAGCATTCCTGCTGGATCCATAGCATCTTGGACTGATATTTGTCGTGATTTCCTTGCTAGATTTAATCCTACAAATTTGACTGATAAGCTTCGTAACGACATTACTTCTTTTCGGCAGACAAATGATGAATCCATGTACGAGGCTTGGGAGCGATATAGAGAACTTCTACACAAATGCCCCTTATACGGATTCCCGGTGTGGACTCAAGTAACAATGTTTTACAACGCCGTGAATACATCAACAAGGATGATGCTAGATGCCTCGACAAACGGCATACTCCTAGATAAGTCGCCGGAGGAAGCGATGCAAATTTTAAACAGGCTGGCCAAGAATGATTATCAATTCTCATCTACTAGAAGAGGAGGAGTTAGACGCCAAGCCACAATACATGAACTAGGATCATCAGATTCAATTTCGGCACAATTGGCCGCGTTAACCAAGATGGTCCAGAACATGCAAAAACCAAACAACACACATGAAGTCAAGGTAATGGATTCTTTTTGTGAGTTATGTGGTGATAACCATAATTCTTCTGAATGTATGTAGAATCCGGAATCCAGCTTCTATGTGGAGAATTACAATCGGAGCAATAATGTGATATCCAATACATACAATCCAGCTTGGAAGAAGCACCCAAATTTCTCATGGAGTAATCCCAACAATGCTCTAAACCAGAACAATCAGAATGCACAAGCATCGGGATTCCAGCAGAATATGCCACGGCAACAGATGCCGCAGCAAAAACCGACGACATCTAGTTCTTTGGAAAATTCTCTAAATGCTTTTATGATGAAAACTGAATCTTATATGGCTGAGAATAGTAATTTCATAAAAAGAACTGATGCTTTTATTAACAGGACTGAGATGAGATTGCAAAACCAAGAGGCGGCAATCAAATCATTGGAAAATCAAGTCGGACAGTTTGCTCAAAATCTGAATACTAGACCGCAAGGAGGTTTACCTAGCGATACTGAAGTCGCAAGAGGAACTGGCCATGAGCAATGTAAGGCGATCACCACTAGAAGTGGCCAACAACTTAGAGAGGTTCAAACCCGCTCGTCAAACAAAACTCCACAAAAAAATCAAGACAAACCTAGCGGCAAAGCCTCAGATGCTGAACCAGGAATTGTCGCGGCAATCGGCAATAAGTATGCCTCGGCAACCGACGATGCCTCGGCAACTTGCGATAAGCACGCCTCGGTAACCCCAGTTGATAACGCCTCGGTAACTCCAGATGTCTCGACAATGCTGTCAATCAGGTTTCAAACCAATGAAAGGATCGAAGATATCCGACTTCCACCACCATTCCCACAAAGGTTGAAGCGACAAAATCAAGAATACCAATTCAAGAAGTTTCTTGATATCCTAAAGCAAGTCCACATCAACTTGCCATTGGTGGAAGCAATTGAACAAATGCCAAACTATGCCAAGTTTCTTAAAGACATTGTGTCCAAGAGAACAAGGCTATGAGAGTTTGAAACAGTTGCCGCAACAGAGGGATGCATGGCAATGTTGCACAATCGTATGCCACCTAAGTTGAAGGATCCCGGAAGTTTCACAATACCCTGTTCCATTGGAAATCACTATATCGGGAAAGCACTATGCGACCTAGGGGCTAGCATAACTTGATGCTTAAATCAGTTTTCCAGAAACTAGGAATCGGGAAGGCAAGACCTACAACAGTTATGTTGCAGCTAGCCGACAGATCCTATATGCATCCAGAGGGAAAAATCGAGGACATACTGGTAAAAGTTGATAAATTTATTTTTCGCGCTGACTTTATTGTTTTGGATTGTGAAGCAAATGAGCATGCACCTATCATTCTCGGGAGACCATTCCTAGCGACAAGGAGAACCTTGATCGACGTTGAAAAGGGAGAACTCACAATGAGGGTGAATGACCAGCAGGTCAAACTAAATGTGCTCCAAACACTAAGGCATGCCGATGATCCAGAAGAATGCCAACTACTTCATGCCACGACAGAGTTTAACTTCGATGAGGAATTTAGTTGTCTCGGCAACTACATTGTCGATCAAGAGGAACCTGAGGAGTATGAAGAACCGGTCGATGAGGAACAACAAGAAGAGGCAAATTGGCTAGTCAACCGACCAGGTACATACTTTGAACCACTGGATTACTCAGGTAAGGAAGGTAAGCTCGAAAAACCCTCTATTGAACAACCACCAATTCTTGAGTTGAAACAATTGCCAGAGCAACTAAAATATGTATACTTAGGGACCGATAATACATTGCCTGTAATTATTTCTTCTAAGTTACAGCCTGAGCAGGAAAAGAAGCTGATCAAGATGTTGAAGCTACACAAAAAGGCAATAGGGTGGACAATTGCCGACTTGAAGAGAATTAGCCCGGCGGTGTGCATGTACAAGATCTTGTTGGAAGATGATCACAAACCTTCAATTGAGGCCCAGAGGAGACTGAATCATGCCATGAAAGGGGTTGTAATGAAAGAAATCATCAAGTGGCTTGACGCCGGCATTATATACCCTATCTCCGATAGTACGTGGGTAAGTCCGGTACAATGTGTACTGAAAAAGGGAGGTATAACAGTGGTAAGCAATGAAAATAATGAACTTATCCCAACCAAGACTGTGACCGGTTGGAGGGTTTGTATGAACTATCGAAAGCTAAACAAAGCCACTAGGAAAGATCACTTCCCATTACCCTTTATTGATCAAATGCTTGACCGTCTTGCAGGTAAACCCTTTTATTGTTTTCTTGATGGTTATTCAGGTTACAATCAGATTGCCATAGCACCAAAAGATCAAGAAAAGACAACCTTCACATGCCCATACGGTACTTATGCCTTCCGAAGGATGCCGTTCGAATTGTGTAACGCCCCGACAACCTTCCAAAGATGCATGATGGCGCTCTTTTCAGACATGGTCAAAGACTTCCTTGAGATCTTCATGGATGATTTTTCGGTTTTTGGTAATAACTTCGACAGTTGTCTCGGAAATTTAGAGAGGGTGTTAGCAAGATGCGAAGAAACGAATTTAGTCCTCAATTGGGAGAAATGCCATTTAATGGTAGATGAATGAATAGTGCTCGGCCACAAGATTTCATCCAAGGGAATTGAAGTAGACAAAGCCAAGGTGGACGTGATCGAGAGATTACCCCCACCAAGTTCGGTTAAAGGAATTCAAAGTTTTCTCGGACATGGAGGTTTTTACAGGAGGTTCATTCATAATTTTTCTAAAATCACTAAACCCTTGTGTAATATGCTTGAACAAGATAAAGTCTTCGATTTTGATGATTCTTGCACCCAAGCATTCGAAACCCTAAAGAAAAAACTTGCCTCGGCACCCATTGTCGTTCCACCAGATTGGACGCTACCTTTTGAGCTCATGTGTGATGCAAGTGATTTCACGGTAGGAGCAGTCCTAGGCCAACGCACAGGTAAGACCTTCCATGTGATATACTACGCTAGTAAAACTCTTAATGGTGCTCAAGTGAATTACACAACAAAGGAGAAAGAGTTACTAGCTGTAGTTTTCGCATTTGACAAGTTCCGATCCTATTTAATTGGTACAAAGGTAATTATTCATACGGACCATTCGGCAATCAAATACTTATTTGCTAAAAATGATGCTAAACCTCGTTTGATTCGTTGGATATTACTTTTACAAGAATTTGATATTGAAATTAAGAATAGGAAAGGAACAGAAAATCAAGTGGTCGATCACTTATCACGTTTGGAACGCAATAGGAAGGAGGACGCAGATCTAGAGATATGCGATGCATTCCCGGATGAACAAATTCTAGTCGCCTCGGTAACACTTGACGCCTCGGCAACCCTAGATGCCTCAGCAACCCTCGACGCCTCGGCAACCCTCGACGCCTCGGCAACCCTAGACGCCTCGGCAACCCTAGACGCCTCGGCAACCCTCGACGTCTCGGCAACCCTTGACGCCTCGGCAACCCTCGATGCCTCGGCAACCATGGATGCACACGCTTCGGCAACTCTCAACGCCGCAGCAGTCTTTGACGCACACGCCTCGGCAATCTTGGGAGCAGTCGCCACGGCGGCACATGCCTCGGCAATACCCTGGTACGCGGATTTAGTTAATTTCCTTGTTTGTGGTATTTTTCCTTATGGCATTACTCACCAAGGGAAGAAGCGGTTCCGCCATGATGCTAAGCATTACTTTTGGGACGAGCCTCTTTTGTTTAAACAATGTGCAGATCAGGTTATACGCCGATGTGTCCCTGAAGAAGAGCAACAGAATGTACTCCGGCAATTCCATTCTTCACCCTATAGAGGACATTTTGGAGGAACTCGTACCGCGGCCAAAGTCTTGCAATCCGGTTTGTATTGGCCAACATTGTACAAAGATGCCCAAGACTTTTACAAACAATGTGATCGTTGCCAGAGGACGGGCAATATCTCTAGACGACATGAGATGCCACTCCAGAATATCATCGAGGTGGAACTGTTCAATGTATGGGGGATCGACTTTATGGGACCTTTCCCATCTTCATTCGGTAACCTCTACATTCTACTTGCCATCGACTACGTGTCTAAATGGGTTGAGGCAGTTGCAGTTCCCAACAACGATTCCAAAACCGTACAAAGATTCTTGCAGAAAAACATATTTACACGGTTTGGGATGCCGAGAGCAATTATCAGCGACGAAGGCAAGCATTTTGACAATGTACTAATTGCCAAGATGTTGCAACGCTCGGCATATCACACAAGATCGCCACGGCATATCACCCACAAACCAACGGGCAAGCGAAAATTTCAACCGGAATTGAAGGGAATACTCGAGAAAGTCGTAAATCCCTCAAGGAATGATTGGTCATTAAGACTAGATGACGACTTTGGGCATATCGCGACTGCATTCAAAACACCCTTAGGTATGTCCCCTTCCGACTTGTCTATGGTAAAACATGTCATCTACTACGGTGGAAATCGAGCACAAAGGCGTCTTGGGCAATCAAGACCGTGAATTTGGATTGGGAAAGTGCCGGACAAAAACGTTTGATGGATCTCAATGAGATAGAAGAATTCCGTGCACTCGCCTATAACAATGCACGAATCTACAAGGAGAAAACAAAGCGATGGCATGACAAGAAACTATTGCCACGACAATTCATGCCAGGGCAACTAGTTCTCCTATTCAATTCTTGGCTAAAACTCTTCCCGGGAAAGCTGAAATCAAGATGGTCGGGACCATTTGAAGTCGTCAAACCATTCTCCCATGGCGCCGTGATAATCAAGTCCATCTCTGACAACCATGAATTCAAAGTTAATGGACAAAGATTGAAGCACTACAATGGTGCCCATGTGGAACGTAACAAGGAAGTGGTCAACTTAGGAGATGCATGAGCATGCTCTCCCTTTTGATATTTTTATTTTTATTTTTATTTTTATTTTTATTTTTTTCTTTCTTTCGATTATTTAATTATTTTATTTTTTTTCGATTTTTTTAATTTTATTTTATTATTTTTCCGATTATTAGTAGTTTTAGGATGGATTTTTTTATTCAAGTTTAAGAATCCTATTACACATCTTTATTTATTTTCTTTATTAGTTTATCTTTAATTTTAATCCTTATTTGATTTGTCTTTGAATTGTAGGAAAAGAAGTTCAAGATAAAGAAGGAATTCTAAACCAAGTAGGAAAACATCTTCAACAAGAAAACTAATGGGCTGAATCTAAGGCTTATATAAAGCCTCCAATTCATCCTAACCAAAACCCCCTTGTCGACAACTTCTACCAAACCCTAACCCTTTTTTCATTTTCCCCTAATCCCACCCACCTATCTTTTCTATAAAACCCATCACCCTTAACCTATTCCTACTTTATATCTTGCAACTTTTTAGTTTCTTTTCTTTTCTTTGTTTTTACTCACAACCAAGATCATCCATGACATCTAAGATTAAACTTTTAGTTCATCCAAGTTCATCCAAAGAACCAAGATACAAGAAGTTTGCTACACCAGTAGTTCAAGAAAGATTTCAATCCAAGTTTGAAAGCCGGAAGATTTATGAAGAACAAGGCTTTGAATACTCCAACTCTCATCAAGATTTCGGCCTTAAACCATTCATCTTCAAGAGGATTGCACAGCAAAAATGGTAAATCTTTTGCCATCAACCGGAACCGGGTAACATCTCATGGGTAAGAGAATTCTATGCTCACTCACCTAACCCGGATAATCCTTATGTTTTTGTTCGTGACAAGGCCATACTTATAAGTCCCGAAAGCATCAACACCTTTTACGGACTTTACATTGAGAAGGACGAGCATCAAGCCTTCGTTGACCAAATCAATCCCAAGCAACTCGACAAGGTGCTTCAAGAACTCACTCAACCGGGAACTCATTGGAACGACGATAAATACAAGGGCACGGTAAATCGCCTTCGGCTTAAACCCGAGGCAAAACTATGGAATAAGTTTGTTAAAACTTCTTTAATGCCCTCCACACACAATACTACCGTTGATATACCACGTCTTTTGCTCATACATTCTATTTTACATAATCGCATCATTAACATTGGAAAAATTATTTGTGATGAGATTTTTGTATGCAGCTCAAAAGATAAGGGTTATCTTTTCTTCCCTTGTTTAATTTCTAATCTTTGCAAGGAGATGCATGTCCCGAGTGAGCCCACCGATGAAAAGGCCCTACCCAAGTCTGGTTGGAATCAAGCACTAATCCGAAAGCTAATGGGAGAGGCACCGGGAGATTCTTCAAGGCCTCCAATTGCCACGGCAACTCCTGCCACCGCGGCAATCCCTAATGCCCAAGCAACTAACGCCAGGGCAACTCGGCCATTAATCCCGGGACACTTTGAAGCACTTTTGCAACCATTGGCAAGCCACCTAAGGCAAATTGAAGATCGACAACTAATGTTCATGCGGTACATGAAGGAGCACAACAATGCCATCACACAAGTCATCCTAGCAAAGTACCCAGACAATCGCGTGTCGTTCCCAATCTTTCCCGCCGAGATCCTTACCCCGGTAACCAATGAAGCAGGCGCCAAGGCAACCAACCCTGAAGATGCCACGGCAACCAAAGCTAAAGACATCCCGGCAACCACTGCAAAAGCCAAAGGTAAAGCACCTATGCCCGAATCAACTCATACGGAATCATTTTCTGATTTTTCAGATTCGGACGAGTCCTCCATTGAACCAATAAAGACCACACCAATTGAATCCTCCAAGCGAAAAGCCATTGAAATTGATGAAGAGGACGGTGAGGGCAACCCCGTACGAGGATCGATTCCACCACCGGCAACAAGAAAACAACCATCGCGTTCAAACAAGAGAATCAAGACACCGACTAGAAGGAAACTAATCATCTACGATGATGAACTCTCGGAGTAAGTCTTCGTATGCATTTTATTTTTATTTTTCTCGTTATTTTATGCATGCATTGAGGACAATGCCTCACTCGAGTTTGGGGGCGATTGTTATTAGTAGTTACCATGTTTAGTTTCATTCATCTTAAGTATTACATTTAGGATACATAAATTGCTTGCCATGCTTTTAGTTGAAACAAGAATTGCTTAGATTTGATGAATATTCGATGATGACTTTGCCAATGCACTTAATTGATAGAATTTTTATTCTAGGATAACCATGGAAAAACTTAGAATTTTACTATGATGCTAAATTTGATAAAACACTGTTGTGGTTTGATTGATTTAAGGAATTCTAGTGAACTTAGGTTGATAATTAACAAATTGGGGGATTAGAATAAAAATTGGATGAATGCTAGAGGTGCCCGAAATTGGCTCTAGCATGTGCTAAAAATTGATCGCTAGAGGTGCCCGAAACTGGCTCTAAGATGTGTTAAATTTTTTTTTAACTAGAGGTGCCCGAAACCGGCTCTAGTCGATTAAATTAACTTAAGAAAACAAAACACTAGAGGTGCCCAAAACTGGCTCTAGTTAAAACATGTTAAAAAGAACCCAATGAAGTAATTTGAAAACCTCTTGTTTGCATAGAATCCGAAAAATCAACTTGCACACAACTCCGCACACACTCACAAGCATTATAGTTCGATTCCGAGTAACTCCTAAGTTTTTCGAAAAATAAAAAGCCAATCATACTTTGTGCCCCGGTTCAGAGAATTGAAATCAAGTTCAAAGCTAAGTTTGTGAAAATTGATGTCTTGGCAGGTAATTATGAGTTTGCATTGCTTGAGGACAAGCAATAGTTCGAGTTTGGGGGTGTGATAAGTGTTCAAAAGTACTAATTTTCTTACCCTTTTTACTCATATTATTGTTAGACTTAGGCTCATATTAGTTGCATAATTAGCTATTCATGCATTAATCCATGTTTCCTTCCATCGTTGAGCTTGATTACATAACTTGGTAGTTTTTGTGGAAAAGATGTTGCTTTGGTGTGCTTTGTGTGTGTATGTGCAGGATCACTTGCCAAAGCAATGCCGAGCTAGTTGCCAGGGCAATACATGAAGGAGACGCTGAGCTAGTTGTCAGGGCAATGCATGAAGGAGACGCCGAGCCAGTTGCCATGGCAATTGTCGACAAAGAGAAAATGCAATAGGGATGTCGAAATTAATGACTATACAAGCCCAAGATAACGTGGAGCAAAGCCCAAACCCAAAGGAATTTGATTTCCATGCAGAGATTAAAGAAGAATTAAATTCCAAGAAGATAGGAGAAGTTCTAGTAGGAATACAATTATAATAAAGAATTATATTCTTTAAAGATAATTTAATTCCAACTCAAACTCCTCCTCAAAGAAGGACTTTGGCCTAGCCCTATAAATAGCAAGGAGATTTCGACAAGATGAATAGAGAGAGCATTAGGGAAATTTCGACAAGTCAAAGGGAGAAAGCAAGGGATTTTCGACAAGCTTCATCTTTTCTTTCTTGTTCGATTGGATTCATGCTAGGGATTGTTTATCTTGTGTTTCTTTGGAACCTAGCCATGAACTAAATTTACTTGGCTATGGTTATTGTGTTTTGTGGTTGTGAGAAACTATTGGTTTTTGTTTAGGTAATAAGAGTTTGCACTTTTCTATTTCAAGGTTTATTCAATCTTGGTTTTTATTCTTGTTTGCGAGTGAATTGGGAGAGGATCTCGTAAATTCATCTATTTATCTAGTATCGGGAGAGTTAGATTCAAGAAACGAATGAGTATGGTCTTTATTCAATCTATTGATGGTGAAGATTAATCTGGCTTAGGAATAAGTTAAGGATTTCAACGGCTAAGAGGAGCGCAAGATTGGTTGTTGTTCACCCTTGATTCACGCAGGGATGTATTATCAAGGCATGCACAAGTAGCTAGAGTTTCGACTTAGGGATAAGAAGAAACCATTGAAGAACGCTCTGCCGAACCTTGAAGTTGCTGCCCAGACGCCCAAGTAGTTGCCCAACTAGTTGCCCAGGCAACCATCTATTAGTTGCCAAGGCAACCCCGTTGTGCAAGTTACCACGGCAACTGAGTTGCCCGTGCACTCTTTTACCAAAACGATCCAATCGGCTATCACACCTCAACTCATGATAACCTGGCCTATTATCTCTTTTTCTTTCATCTATTCTTTTAGTTTATTGCTTTTTACTTTTCTCGTTAATTAAAACCTCTATTATCAATTGTGTTTTTATTTTCACAGTGCAGTAACTTAAGCAAAGTGGCCCAAACCAATCCTTGTGGAGACGATACTCGATACTCATATCACTTTATTACTTGCGACGTGTATACTTGCACATTTGCGTAGCACTTATTACACGCAACATAGACTATTATTGACTTGGCGAGGCGTAGAAATCCGCGTATCCACTATCTTGATCGATCTAAGGGTTATTATTGAACTATATGAAGTATTGATATTGAATAAAAGAGCCATTGATATTAAACTTGTTGCATTGATATTGAACATTGATGAAATGCCATGAAAATATTGCCTAAGCATGCATTTGAGTGCATATTGTATTTTGGTATTATTGTGACTACCTCACTAGGCAAAGGTTGCCTAATGCATTCATCTTCATGCATTTTCAGGTTAAGCAAAGTGGTTGGGAGATCAGACAACTTTTGAGGATTTTGGCAAGTCTTATAAGGGTGAATGTAATGTTTACTTCCCTTACATACTCCTAGAATGGTGGCATAGTTGTTGTAATGGTCACTTGTATGCTTTCTGATATGTGTATGTTACGCATGTTATGGGAATGCTTAATTAAGCCTAAAATGACTTTTAGTAAAGGCTTAATATGGTAAAAATTGGCTTAAGTGGCTAAAAAGGTGAAAACCTAGTAAACGGATTCATATGAACATGAAATTTGACATGCTAGTAGATTATGTTGATATTAATTTGCTGGTAAAATCTCATTGCATTTGGACATTGTTTGATATGTTAAATTTGATAAAAACCAGAACAAAACTGTCATTTTAGTGCAGGGCATATCGATACAGGTTATGGCGTATCGATACGGGTATACATATTTGGACGTAGTCAACATCGGTCAACAGGGCGTATCGATACATCAAATGGCGTACCGATATGAAAAGTCAACACTGGAATCTAAAAAATAATTACATCGATACGGTCTTAGAGCGTATCGAAACGGGTCAATCTGGTCAACCCGTGCCGGTACGGTTCCCCAACTGTACCGATACGAGTCTTGTTATTCGATTTTTGATAATTTAATAATGTGCATTGCGTATCGATACAGGTAGACACCATATCGATATGGGCTCATAGACTCTTAACTATTTTAACGGCCATGACATAGGCGTATCAATATGGCCTCTCAAGTACCGATACCGAGACAGGTAAATCTATTATAAGTTAATTGGAATAGGTTTAAAACGTCGCATATTGCTCACTGAACATTATATGGCTTAATTGAATCGGCAAATGAACTCCGATTAACATAAAAATTTGTATGACCATTGCACATAGATTGAATTTTAGTATAGTAAGGTTAATTCAGAAAGGACCTTCAAAATACTAAAATTACAAATTAGTCCCTAAAACTTGTAAAAGTTTAAAATTGGTCATAATTGGATAACCACAGTTTCGTATTGGATTAATTAAACTTATGACATCATTTGTTTTGTTTGTTAAGTATGATAACATTAAATTATTGAATATTGAGTGCACTGATTATTGCATTGTTTTTCGGTAATACCTTCAAACCCGATTCTCGACCAAGTCGGGAAGGGGGTGTTACACAATGCCCAAAACGGTCATCGCTAAATGGACAGAGCTCCGGTGTGGATCTAAAAGGTGGGCTCTTACATGCCACTATATGCGGTTAGGCTCTAAAGTTCTAAGGGCACCCGAACTGTCGTTATTACCTACTAAGATAATAGGACATTGATTCGGGAGGATACGAGTCCTTATACCATACAGAGGCGTGGACCCTACGAAATATAAGGATCGATCTCAGAAGCAAGTTGTGAAATCATACAGAGGTGAATAGCTCATGAGACGAAGCATCTCACACCCACTTAGTGAGGGACAGAGCTCGGAAAGAAAGCTCATGTATGAATGACAATTATATCAAACATCGTGCGATTAAAGCTGTAAACAAACAAGATTATGGATTAAAAATTAAATTGAATCGAATTTAAATTTTCTTAGTAAATACGACACGAACCTGACTAAGACTTGACTCTCCTTTTATTTTTGGAAACAAAAATAGCCCCCAGCGAAGTCTCCATGTTGTAGCGACTAAAAAAATTACAAGTTTTACATTTTTCTTGAAAATTTTTTTATTTTTGGGGAGATTTTGGAAAAGTTCATTTTTTTAGATAAAATTGAGGGAGTTTCCATCAGTTACTTGGATAAGGTAGAACAAAAGCCAAAAAGTAAACAAAAAAAAAATTGGGTTCGGGAGTCAGTTACGAGTGGAGAAGGATTTGTACCCCCACTACGCCCGAAAATCAGTACCTAAGGGTTCGTATCGTACTTACCAAGAAAAATTAAAATTTGATTTAATTTAATTACTAATCACTAAAAATGCATGCATGCATGGCCATGTCATTCGAATATAAAAAACTCGCAATCTTCGATACCCAAAGAAGATGATGCCTATAGACCCGGGACGACACTCCCAATAGGATACCGAGATTTTGAGAACTAATCTAATACAACAAATATAGATGCATGAACAAAATAAAATGCTAACAATAAATATATATGAACAAAAGATGATAAAATAAATAATCAACAAAATATAATAATTGCTAGCATATAAATATAAGGCATGGACATATAAGGTAAACGAAGAGCGTAAACAATCATGGCAAGCATGAATAAGCATGAATATAATGTAGGGTAAAGTACATAAATGGTCACTAAACTATCCCAAAAAATACAAAATGCTCACAAAACTTTCAAAAGTTACATAATGAGCAATAAACTTTATTTATGTTAAAAAATGGTCACTGAGCCGTTAACTGTTATTCACTGGGTGACATGACAGTTACGAAAATTTGTATAACAACACATTTAATCTTCAATATTTGCACATTCAACCAATTTAGACAGCAATAATGAGGGTTAAATTAGCTCTAAATTGATTAAATGTATAAATATGAAGGATTAAATTTGTTACTATTCAAATTTTAGAACTGTCACGTCATTCAATTAATAACAGTTAACGGCCTAGTGACCATTTTGTAACAAAAACTAAAGTTTAATGCCCATTATGTAACTTTTGAAAGTTTGATGACCTTTTTGTATATTTTAGGATAGTTCAGTTACCATTTGTGTACTTTACCCTATAATGTAATACAAAATATAAATAACTAAAACATTATAAATACACATATAATATGATAGAAATAATATGAAATGTATTTATAATAAAATTATACATATAAACCGTATAAAACTTACCCCAAAAAGGACCATACATGTAAAGGAAACATATAATAATAATAATAATAATAATAATAATAATAATAATAATAAAATAATAAAACCTACCAAATATAAACAATGAACATAGAATTAATAAAAAAAAAGAAACAAATTACAAATAAACAACAAAAAAGGAACGTATTTAAATAAATTAAAACAAATGCACCAATCTATTCGTATGAACATGGAAACACAAAGAAAGATTAGAAATAAATTACCTAAAGTATGGATGATTAAGCAAATGCAAAAAAAGAAAATTAAAGAAAGCATAAACTTAATAAAGGACCAAAATGCAACAGAAACAAAATCTGCAGGTCAAAATAAAAGAGACAAAACTGCAAGGAGGTGACTAAATCGAAAGATTTCAAAATGCGGAAGGATTGGGGTTGTGAATTGCAAAGGGCGGAGGGATTTAAATGAAGGAATTAATCCATTTTTAAAATCGGGTATAAAACCTAAAAACGATCAAACAGAACTTATTTCTTTCTTTTTTTTTTCTCAAAAACAGATCAAGCATCCATGTTTTAAAACTTCTGAAATGTTCATCCCCATTCATGGTGTTCATCACCTCTGTCTCCAATGCCCATAATACAGTGGTCGATCACCGCATTGGCCGCCGCTCGCTGACTCCGGCGATCTTGAAACCCAAACTGAAACAACTCTCCATCTTTTATAAACTCCGAATCTGATCTCGAATTTTTCAAACAAAACCTCGTTTGCCAAGATCTGTAAGGAAATCGAAATAGAAAATCCTTTTTTAAATCTATTTTGAAAACTAAAAAATTTAAACTTTAATAAAAAAACGAGGAGACGAAAAGATAACAAAGAAAAAGTATCGATCATCGCCGACACCACCCTCAACCTCCATTCAAGGCAACAGTTCAGAAATCAAAAAGTTATAAACCCTAATCTTTTTTTGGTTCAAAATGAAGAACTCAATAATATACCTCTGAAATGCTTCTATTTTTTCTTTCTATTGATTGATTTCTGTCCCTCAATACATTGTTAAGGTTTTCAGATTTATATCAAATTACAACATGTAAATTAATAATAAAAGGAGACCTAATCTCTAATGTTGGTGATGGATTGTTTGACGTGGTTTGGTTTTCTCCCATGTCTTTCTATCTTTTTGTAGGTGGTGGTTGAAGGGCGGTGGTCGTACGCCGATTGAAAGAGCTCGATCGTTGATAAAGCCACGTGGACGGCGAATATCAAAGGCGTGTCAGGCGTGTGGGCGCATGGAGAAGACGAACGGCCATGCATGCATGCATGAGGAGAGCTGGGCAATCTCCTTCAGGTGTGATTTGGACCGTTAGATCATATTCAATCCTACGGCCAGATGTTAGCTGTTGTAGAAGAAAAATATGGTTCTTAGATTAGGGTTTTTTTTAAAGTTGTGCCCTTAACAGGTTGTATGTGTAATATATTTGTATTGGGCTTGTAACTAAATGGACTGATATATGCTTTTAATTTAATTGGACTTTTTATTTAATAATAATAAAACGATAATAATAATAACATAACTAATAATAACAATAACAATAATAATAATAAAACTGAAAATAAAAATAATAATAATAATAACAAAAATCAGACAAAAGTAATGATTACATGGGGTTTAGGAGGATTTGATGTTAGAAAGGAATTAAGCTAGTTCAGTTATTTAAATTAGTTAGTTACCTTCACTAATCATTAGGAGTGCAATAATTTGTTTTTACAGTTGTTTGCTTAGTGAAAGAGTTTGGAGAAGCTTCTAACACTATGAGGAAATAGAAAGTTTGAAGAGGAATGATCAATAGTTGACCTTGGAGCTTTTGCTTAGGGTAAATACACTTTAAACTTTGATATGTTTCATGAATATCCTAAATATGATACTTTGCATGCTTGGTTGTTGCATATTCTTGTTTTAAATGAAAACCATGCTTGAACGATCAAAACTTGGTAACTAATGTTAACAATGGGTAAAAATGGTGTTAAATGACCCATAATGACTTTTATAAGCTTTAGTGAATGATTATAGTCTCGTAACATTGAATTATGGTAAATTGAAAGTGAAATCCGTAACTTAAAATGTATATTATGGGCTTCAGTATCGGTATTGAATGAACATAAACAAAACTTGATGAAATTGTGAGTATCTGTAATGACTTCAAGTAGTACTGATATTGTTCATACAATACAGATACTGATAGGCCAATATCAATACTAATAGGTTAAATTCAAACATCGAAGCATTTTTTGGTGCCAGTACTCAAATTGAGTATCGATACCCATATAGATAGTACTGATACTCATAGGGTAGTACCGATATCAAATTAATTTTTGGAACTTTAAATAGCATTTTAGTAATGGTACTCTTATAGAGTACTGATACCCCTTTAAGATAGTACTAATACTCAAGGTTGAGTACTTATACTCATAGGGCAAAATGGTTAATGATATTGATAATTAGTTGAACAGTGACACTATAAGATTAATGAGACTTAATGATTAGGATGTGATTAATTACCCTCCCATAATTTACTAAAGACTTAGTAACCAATGTATAAGGAGGGATCATGTGGTAGCGGCTATATGAACAACTAATGTGCGGTTGATGTCTGTGATGATTGAGTGCCTTGTGAGCATTGCTGCTTGTGTGATTGTTGTATGGTCGAGATATATATAACCTTTGTTAGTGTTACAACAACATGGTAAATTAATGTTAGATGTTCATTTTCGAGGCTATGTAACATCGGATCTCATTCAAAGATACTCGAGGGATGATTTTAAGTATTGAATGTATATTCTTGATGCTATGTGACACTAAGCCTCACTCAAGGCTTATTAATGTGTGATTTGAATGTGATTGCATTAATGATATGATGTATATATCATTGCTTGTTAGAGCATACTTTTAGGCGGTTAGCATCAATGTTTAAAAAGGAGTGCCTAGGCACTAAGGCGAATGCTAAACGCTTATTTATGTCTAGGCAAATGAAGCACAATGATGTGCGTATAAGGCGCAAAAGACGTCGAGGCGCTGAGACGTTGAAAGGCAACATTTAAATGCTAAAAGGAAAACCAAAAAAAAAAGCTCAGTCTAAATTATACTGAATATGTCTAGCAGCCATGGGAGAAAAAACTTGGGAAATAAAACAGAAAAAAAGAATTCAAAAGAAGAGGAATCTGTTGAAGGGGAAGAAGAAGAGGTGTGTGGTCTGAGGAGAGGGTTGCAGAAAAAAAGCTGTCGAAGAAGATGATAAGGAAAGAGGAACATATGAGTAAGAAAAGAAGATAATTTTTTAACCTAAAAAGTGTGGGCCCCATTACTGGGCAAAGTTTTTTTACACGTTTGTGCACTGTCTTTCTTTATTTACTAAGATTATTTTTGACAAAAAAGAATATTTTATGATGCGCTCGTTAAAATATTTTCTTAAACTTAAAATAAAAAGGAGTACACATAATAATAAATTACATGCAAAAACACTAGTTCGAAACATTATAAACCAGTATCCTCTTGTATGAGGTGAACAATAGCTAACGGGGGATCACAAAAATTAACCAAAGAGAGACTAGCGGTATTCGCCAACTCTGCCAATGCATCAGCAATTTTATTGCCATCTCTGAGGACACGTTAAAATGAAACCCTCCAATCTTGCACACACAACCTCCTGAATCACCAAATTAAAGTGAATGGAAAGCCATGCCTAGTATCTTGTTGGATAAAATTAAGAGCTTCCACACAATTCGATTCAACCATAATATTACGGTGTCCCAACTCTCAAGCTAAAGATAACCCTGAATAAATACCCCAAAGCACAGCCTCAAGAACCGAACCGTAGCCAATAAATTTAGTAAAGCCATGAAGCCACTGACCCGTATGATCTCAAAACGCCCATCTACAAGACGTTCTCCCATCAAATTCTTTACGAGAACCTTCTAAATTAAACTTGATCCAACCAACCGGTAGAGGCAACCATTACGGGCATACTAGCTATATCCCCGAATCCCTCGACGTCCCAGAGCGCTTCCCAGCAATTGTCGCACAAGTAGTGTCCTCAAGCCATTTTCTGCAAACCAATATCGATCCCCAGTCCTCAACCAAACTTCCAAACACGATTACGTTCTATTGGTACCAAAGATTCAAAAGAACAGATACAAACAACAAGTCCTAATTAGATTGATCACGGCCAAATGATGACAAGCCAAAGAGGTTTCGTTCAATCCACTGGTGGAAAGGGACGCTAAAAAATTCAGATAAGTGTGTAGGATTTACAAGTAAAGACCATGTCGAGCTTGCCGAATGACAATGCTGAAGTATATGGTCAACATCCTCATCGCTTGTGTGATAAACATGGCACCGAGCGTTATTCGTAAAGTGACAGCGAGTGTGTTTAACATTCATCATTAATTTACCACAACACGCATGCTATATAAACACTTTGATCTTTTGTAGCCCCCTAAACTTTTGAATAAGCGTCCAAAGGTGATCGACATTCCCACTCAAAGGGCCAAATCGTAGCTCTAAGCTGACCTTACCGAGAATTGATGATCTGTATGCAATCCCCAACTGACAGCATCATCTGAAAACATAAGAGATAGTTTCTTCATTGCCGCGATCTGTAATAACACATTAACCGATAAAAGATACTGAAACTCGGTCCAGTTCTATTCACCTTGATCGTTCAACATTGCAGCCACGGGTAACCTTTGAAGTCCAAATCTATTAGCGATGACCACATGAGCAGCCAACAGATCAATATCATTAATCCAACTATCATGCCAGAAATCAACCATGCGACCATTACCTATAGTCCACGATAAATTATCAGGCACATTCCATACCAACCCAAACCCTTCCAAAGCCGTGAGCCATACCAATTTTGAGAGGTATCCGGGAACCCAGAAGGGCATTTATACTTAGACCTCATAAATCTAACCCAAAGCGCATCTTTTTTCTTAACCAAATGAAAAGCTAATTTCATCAAAAAAAGCTTCATTCTGGATATCCAATTTTCGAAAGCCTAAACCACCATATACAACAGGTTTACAAACATCTTCCCAACGAACTAAGTGAACCCCATTGCGGTCGGAAGTAATGCCCCAAATAAAGTGCCTAATCAACCTCTCTAATTCGGCACAAGTCTTCTTAGGCAACACCACATTTTGTATAGTATAAATAGGGATAGTCGAAAGGATAGCTTTGGTTAGAGTTATCCTCTCGGCTAAGGATAAAGTTTTTGCCTTCCATCCATTAAACCTTTTTTGCACCGTATGGACCAAATAAACATAGGAAGTCGAGGATACTCATTTATGAAGGTGCGGGACACCAAGATATTTCCCAAGATCGTTAACCTCCATAAAGCCAAACCCTGCACTGATCGTTACCATCAAATTCAACGGAACATTAGATGGGAAAAAAATAGTAGTCTTTAGCTATGCTGACCTTCTGACCTAACACTTTGCCAAACAGATGCAGGACCCGATTAATCAGAACCATTTGATCAATAGAGGCCTCGGCGAAAAGAAGCATGTCATCTTTAAAAAAAATAAATGTGAAATCGTTGGACTATGTTTTGAAGTTTGAAAAGCCCGCCAGTTGCTGCCCATATTTCTAATTGGATAGCCTACACCAACCTTTCCATACACAAAACAAATAAATACGGGGAGATAGGATCTCCTCTTCGGCTACCCCGATAAAGTACAAAATCTTCAATCAAAAATCTGTTCCATAGAATTTGAGTCGAGACAGTCGAAACACATTACATGGTTAAGGACCATAGAGCATCCAGAATACCTATATCAGCTAGAGTATCATCAATGAAACTCCACTCAAGCCGATCGTAAGCTTTCTCTAAATCAACCTTTATTTCTATCCGCCCCTTTTTACCCTTCTTGCGTCGCATAAAGTGAATTACCTCCTGGGTGATAATGATGTTATCCGTTATAGCCATGCCTGGTATAAAACTTGTCTAAAACTTTGAAACCCAAACCGAGAGAAAATGCTTCAAACGGTTAACTATAACCTTAGTAATCGCCTTGTAAGCCACATTACATAAATTGATAGGGCAAATCAGAAAAATATATTCTGAAATCACAACCTTGGTAGAAACACAAGCAGCGTACAGTTCAGCTCTGAGGGAAGAACACCCTCAGCAAAGACAGAACGTATAAGATCACAAGTAGACATGCCAACAATATCCTAATATTTTTGGTAGAACGCAGATGCAACCCATCCACCCCGGGGGCCTTAAGCGGCCTCATCGCAAAAAACACTTGTTTGATTTTCTCATTTGACACTGGAACCAAAATTGGATCCAAACCAACACCCACATTGCTGTTAAATTACCCACGCACCGCAAACCCATAACTATTAATCCCAGAGGCCGTGAACAGCCCTTGGTAAAAATCCAAAGCAGCTTGTAGAAGATCATCTTGATCGTCGCACCACTCTATCTCATTTAATTTCTGCTCGAATATATAATTCATTCGTCCTCGGGCCATAGTAGATGTATAAAAGAAAGAAGTATTTCGATCTCCCTCCAGGATCTAATTAGCGCAAGCTTTCTAATTCGACAAACATTCCTCCTAACCCATCACCTCCTCGAGCTCTAGTCGCAATTTATTCTCTAGAGAGACAAGAGAATCCAAGTGAAAACAAGAAAGCACATTATCAATCCCATGTAACCGAGCCAAAATCCGTTTCTTGCACTTTCCAATATGACCAAAAACCTTTGAATTCCATCCCCTAACCTTCGAAGTAAAAGAGGCAATGTTCACTAATAAATCATCACTTCCCCAAACCGATTGCAAGAATTCTTGGAAATTTGGGTGATCCTGCCAGGCTGATATATAACAAAAAGGACGAACACATTGCTCCCGCTCATGTTCAAACAATCGAAGGAGCAAACGCCGATGATCAGAACTGTTTTTCTTAAGGTGACACACATATGCATTCGGAAAGGAAGATAACCAGGAAAAGTTCGCTAAACACCTGTCCAGATGGTCATAAAGATTACCCCTAGACCAGGTAAATGATGGCCCCCGAAACCCCATATCTAATACACATGTGCAAAAAATAAAATCAGTAAACGACTGACTATCATTGACATGTGCATCAGAACCGCCACGCCTTTCGTCTAGATTCAAAATGACATTAAAATCACCCCTATGAACCATAGGACATTAGCGCCTAGAATCAACGACTCAAGCTACCCATGTTAAGTGTTCAAAAGTACTAATTTTATTACCTTTTTATTCTTATTATTGTTAGACTTAGGCTCATATTAGTTGCATTATTAGCCATTCATGCATGTTTGCATTATTTCCTTGGTGGACAAGCTTGATTTCATATTTTGCTTAATTTTATGGGAAAATATATTGTTTTGGTGTATTTTGTGTGTGTGTGCAGAATCACTTGCCAAAGCAAGGCTGGAACCAGTTGCCAGGGCAATGCATGAAGGAGATGCCGAGCTATTTGCTAGGACAATGCATGGAGGAGATACCGAGCTAGTTGTCAGGGCAATTTTCGATACGGGATAAGATGATATAGTAGTCGAAATTGATGACTAGATAAGCCCAAGATGACGTGGAGCAAAGTTAAATCCCAAAGGAGTTTGATTTCCATGAAGAGGTTAAAGAGAAATTAAATCTCAATAAGATATGAGAAGTTCTATAAGGAATTTAAATATAATAAAGAATTATATTCTTTAAAGATATTTAATTTCAACTTAACTTCCTCCTCAAAAAAAAAAAGACTTTGACCTAGCCCTATAAATTAAGGACCAAGCCGTCAACTCCAAAGGGAGAGAAGGGAGAAATTTCGACAAGAGAAGGAGGGAGATATTTCGACAAAGCTTCAACAATTCTTCATCTTTTTTCTTTCTTGTTCAATTAGGTTTATGTTAGGAATTCTTGGTTTTGTGTTTCTTTGGAACCTAGCCATGAACTAAATCTATTTGGCTAAGGTTATTGTGTTTTGTGGTTGTGAGAAACAACTGGATTTTGTTTAGGTAATAAGAGTTTGCACTTTCAATTAAAAGTTTACTCATTCTTGGTTTTTCTTCTTGTTTGCGAGTGAATTGGGAGAGGATCTTGTAACTTCATCTATTTATCTAATATCGGAAGAGTTAGATTCAAGAAACGAATGAGTATGGTCTTTATTCAATCTATTGATGGTGAAGATTAATCTGGCTTAAGAATAAGTTAAGGATTTCAATGGCTAAGAGGAACACAAGATTGGTTGTTGTTCACCATTGATTCATGTAGGGATGTATTGTCAAGGCATGCACAATTAGCTAAAGTTTCGACTTAGGGATAAGAAGAAACCATTGAAGAACGCTCTGCCGAACCTTGAAGTTGCTGCCCAGCCCCCCAAGTAGTTGCCCAGCCAGTCGCCCAGGCAACCGTCGATTAGTTGCCAAGGCAACCCCGCTGCGCAAGTTGCCACGACAACTGAGTTGCCCTTGCACTATTTTACCAAGACGATTCAATCGGCTACCACACCTCAACTCACGATAACCTGGCCTATTCTCTCTCATTTGATTACATCTTCTTTTACTTTATTGCTTTCTAGTTTAGTTGTTAGTTAAACTCCTACAATCACATACTTGTGTTTTTACTTTTTACAGTGCAAGAGATTAGATTCTTGAAGTTGTACCAATCCTTGTGGAGACGATATCTTTTATACTATAACTTGCGACGTGTACACTTGCACAATTGCGGAGCACTTATTACGCGCAACAAGTTTTTGGCGCCGTTGCCGGGGATTGGCAATAGCAACTTTGTTTTTATTTTCTTACACTTTTTATTTTTCTTGTTTAAGATTTAAAGGGTTAACAAACTTTGGTTTTGCATTGGTATATGACCAGGGCGAGACCGATTACACCAGAATATCCCTTTGATCCAGAAATCGAACGAACCTTGCAAAGACTCGAACAAAGGTTACGAGTAGCAATGGTTAATCAAGACGGTAATATGAATCAAGATGTTCCAGCATTAGGAGGAGTGATTCTTGCACGAAACAGAACTATTCGAGACTATCTTGAAGAAGATCTTGAAGGACTTAATCCAGGAGTTGTCACACCTGAAATTGAAGCCGACCACTTTGAGTTGAAACCGGTGATGTTCAATATGATCAGCACAATTGGTCAATTTGGCGGCTCAGCAACTGATAATGCACGACAACATCTTAAATCTTTCCTCGAGATTTGCAACTCATTCAAAATACAAGGAGTCACCCCCAATCTTTTACAACTAAGATCATTCCCCTATTCACTGAGGAATAGGGCGAAAGCATGGTTGAATAGTATTCCTGCTGGATCAATAGGATCTTGGACCGATCTTTGTCATGATTTCCTTGCTCGATTTAATCCTACAAATTTGACTGATAAGCTTCGTAACGAAATTACTTCTTTTCGACAGGCAGATGATGAATCCATGTACGAGGCTTGGGAGCGATATAGAGAACTTCTACACAAATACCCCCTACACGGATTCCCAGTGTAGACACAAGTAACAATGTTTTACAACATTGTGAATACACCAACAAGGATGATGCTAGATGCATCGGCAAATGGCATACTCCTAGATAAGTCGCCAAAGGAAGCAATGCAAATTCTAAACAGGCTTACCAAGAATGATTATCAATTCCCCTCTGTTAGAAGAGGAGGAGTTAGACGCCAAGCCACAATACATGAACTGGGATCATCAGACTCAATTTCGGCACAATTGGCCACTCTAACCAAGATGGTCCAGAACATGAAGAAACCAAACAACACACAGGAGGTCAAGGTAATGAATTCCTTTTGTGAGTTATGTGGTGGTAACCATGATTCTTTTGAATGTATACAGAATCTGAAATCCAGCTTTTATGTGGGGAATTACAATCGGAACAACAATGTGATGTCCAATACATACAATCCAGCTTGGAAGAAGCACCCGAATTTTTCATGGAGTAATCCCAACAATGCTCTAAACCAGAACAATAAGAATGTACAAACATCGGGATTCTAGCAGAATATGCCACGGCAACAGTTGCCGTAGCAACAACAGACAACATCTAGTTCTTTGGACAATTCTCTCAATGCTTTTATGTTGAAAACTGAATCTTATATGGATGAGAATAGTAACTTCATAAAAAGAACTGATGCTTTTATTAAAAGGACCGAGATGAGATTGCAAAACCAAGAGGCGGCAATCAAATCATTGGAAAATCAAGTCGAACAATTTGCTCAAAACCTGAATACTAGACCGCAAGAAGGTTTACCTAGCGATACTGAAGTCGCAAGAGGAACTAGCCATGAGCAATGCAAGGCAATCACCACTAGAAGTGGCCAACAACTTAAATAGGCTCAAGCTCGCCCATCAAACAAAACTCCAAAAAAAGAACAAGACGAACTCAGCGGCAAAGCTTTTGATGCTAAACCAGGAAATACCTCAGCAACCAGCGATAAGCATGCCTCAGCACCCAACGATAGGCACTCTACGGCAACTCCAGTTGACAATGCCTCGACAACTCCAGTTGCTTCGACAATACCGTCAATCAGGTTCCAGACCAATGAAAGGATCGAAGATATCCGACTTCCACCACCATTCCCACAAAGGTTGAAGCGACAAAAGCAAGAATATCAATTCAAGAAGTTTTTTGATATCCTAAAGCAAGTCCACATCAACTTGCCATTGGTTGAAGCAATTGAACAAATGCCAAACTATGTCAAGTTTCTTAAAGACATTGTGTCCAAGAGAACAAGGCTAGGATAGTTTGAAACAGTTGTCGCAACAGAGGGATGCATGGTCATGTTGCACAATCGCATGCCACCCAAGTTGAAGAATCCCAAAAGTTTCACAATACCATGTTCCATTAGAAACCACTATGTCGGGAAAGCATTATGTGACCTTGGAGCAAGCATAAACTTGATGCCTAAATCGGTTTTCCAGAAACTAAGAATCGGGAAGGCAAGACCTACAACAGTTATGCTACAGCTAGCCGGCAGATCCTATGTGCATCCAGAGGGAAAAATCGAAGACATACTGGTAAAAGTTGATAATTTTATTTTTCCCGCTGACTTTATTATTTTGGATTGTGAAGCAGATAAACATGCACCTATCATTCTCGGGAGACCCTTCCTAGCAACAATGAGAACCTTGATCGATGTTGAAAAGAAAGAACTCACAATGAGGGTGAATGACCAGCAAGTTAAACTAAATGTGTTCCAAACACTAAGGCATGCCGATGATCCGGAAGAATGCCAACTTCTTCATGCCACAATAGAGTTTAACTTCGACGAGGAATTTAGTTGCCTCGGCAACTACATTGCCGATCAAAAGGAACCTGAGGAATATGAAGAACCGACCAATGAGGAACAAAAAGAAGAGGCAAATTGGTTAGTCAATCGACCATGTACATACTTTGAACCAATAGATTACTCAGGTAAGGAAGGTAAACTCGAAAAGCCCTCCATTGAACAACCACCGATACTTGAGTTGAAACAATTGCCCGGGAAACTAAAATATGCTTACTTAGGAACCAATAATACATTGCATGTAATTATTTCCTCTAAGTTACAACCTGAGAAAGAAAAGAAACTAATCAAAATATTGATGCTACACAAGAAGACAATAGGGTGGACAATTGCCGACTTGAATGGAATTAGCTCGGTAGTGTGCATGCACAAGATTTTGTTGGAAGATGATCACAAACCTTCGATTGAGGCTCAGATGAGACTGAATCATGCCATGAAAGGGGTTTTAATGAAAGAAATCATCAAGTGGCTTGACGTCGGCATCATATACCGTATCTCTGGTAGTACATAGGTAAGTCCGGTACAATGTGTACCAAAAAATGGAGGTATAACGGTGGTAAATAATGAAAACAATAAACTCATTCCAACTAGGACTGTGACCGGTTGGAGGGTTTGTATGGATTATCGAAAGCTTAATAAAGCCACTAGGAAAAATCATTTCCCATTACCCTTTATTGATCAAATGCTTGACCGTCTTGCAGGTAAACCCTTTTATGTTTTTCTTGATGGTTATTCAGGTTACAACCAAATTGCGATAGCACCAGAAGATCAAGAAAAGACAACATTCACATGCCCATACGATACTTATGCTTTCCAAAGGATGCCGTTCGAATTGTGTAATACCCCGACGACCTTCCAAAGATGCATGATGTCACTCTTTTCAGACATGGTCGAAGACTTCCTTGAAATCTTCATGGATGATTTTTTCGTTTTTGGTAATGACTTCTACAGTTACCTCGGTAATTTAGAGAAAGTGTTGGCAAGATATGAAGAAATTGATTTAGTCCTTAATTGGGAGAAGTGCCATTTATGGTAGATGAATGAATAGTGCTCGGCCACAAGATTTCATCCAAGGGAATTGAAGTAGACAAAGCCAAGGTGGACATGATCGAGAGATTACCCCCACCAAGTTCGGTTAAAGGAATTCGAAGCTTTCTTGGACATGTAGGTTTTTACAGGAGGTTCATTCATAATTTTTCTAAAATTACTAAACCCTTTTGCAATTTGCTTGAACAAGATAAAGTATTCAATTTTGATGATTCTTGCGCCCAAGCATTCGAAACCCTAAAAGAAAAGCTTCCTCGGCACCAATTGTCGTTCCACCAGATTGGACGTTACCTTTTGAGCTCATGTGTGATGCAAGTGATTTTGCGATAGAAGCAGTCCTAGGCCAACGCACAGGTAAGATCTTTCATGTGATATATTACGCTAGTAAAACTCTTAATAGTGCTCAAGTGAATTACACAACAACGGAGAAAGAGTTACTAGCCGTAGTTTTCGCATAGTTTCGATCCTATTTGATTGGTACAAAGGTAATTGTCCATACGGACCATTCAACAATTAAGTATCTATTTGCTAAAAAGAATGCCAAACCTCATTTGATTCATTGGATATTGCTTTTACAAGAGTTTGACATTGAAATTAAGAATAGGAAAGGAACAGAAAATCAAGTGGCCGATCACTTATCACGCTTAGAACGCAATAGGGAGGAGGACACAGATTTAGAGATATGCGATGCATTCCTGGATAAGCAACTGTTAGTTGCCTCGGCAACCATGGATGCGCATGCCTCGGCAACCCTTGACGCACATGCCTCGACAACCCTGCAACTCTAGACGTGCACACCTCGGCAACTATGGAAGTAGTTGCCACAGCAACACATGCCTCGACAATACCCTGGTACGCGGATTTAGTTAATTTCCTTGTTTGTGGTATTTTACCTTATGGTCTTTCTCATCAAGAGAAGAAGCGGTTCTGCCATGATGCTAAGCATTACTTTTGGGACGAGCCTCTTTTGTTTAAACAATGTGCATATCATGTTATATGCCGATGTGTCCCTGAAGAGGAGCAGCAGAATGTACTCTGACAATGCCATTCTTCACCCTATGAAAGACATTTTGGAGGAACTCGCACCTCGACCAAAGTTTTGCAATTCGGTTTGTATTGGCCAACACTGTACAAAGATGCCCAAGAGTTTTACAAGCAATGTGATCGTTGCTAGAGGACGGGCAATATCTCTAGACGGCATGAGATGCCGCTCCAAAACATCATTGAGGTGGAATTGTTTGATGTATGAGGATCGATTTTATGGGACCTTTCTCATCTTCATTCGGCGACCTCTACATTCTACTTGCCGTTGACTACGTGTCTAAATGGGTTGAGGCAGCTGCAGTTCCCACCAATGATTCCAATACCGTGCAACAGTTCTTGTACACAAATATATTTACACGGTTTGGGATGCCGAGAGCAATTATCAGTGATAAGGCAATATTGCCAAGATGTTGCAACGCTTCGGCGTGTCACACAAAATTGCCACGGCATATCACTCGCAAACTAATGGGCAAGCAGAAATTTCCAACCGGGAATTGAAGGGTATACTCGAGAAAGTTGTAAATCCCTCTATGAAGGATTGGTCAGTAAGACTAGATGATGCACTTTGGGCATATCGCACTGCATTCAAAACACCCTTAGGTATGTCTCCCTTCTGACTTGTCTATGGTAAAACATGCCATCTACCGGTGGAAATCGAACACAAGGCATATTGGGCAATCAAGACCGTGAATATAGATTGAGAAAGTGCCGGGAAAAAGTATTTGTTGGATCTCAATGAGATAGAAGAATTCCGTGCACTCGCCTATAACAATGCACGAATCTACAAGGAGAAAACAAAGCAATGGCGTGACAATAAACTATTACCGCGGCAATTCATGTCAGGGCAACTAGTTCTCTTATTCAATTTTCGGCTGAAACTTTTCCCAGGAAAAATAAAATCAAGATGGTCGAGACCATTCGAAGTTGTCAAATCGTTCTCCCATGGTGCCGTGATAATCAAGTCCATCACTGACGAACATGAATTCAAAGTTAACGAACAAAGATTGAAGCACTACAACGGTGCCCATGTGGAACGTAACAAAGAAGTTGTCACCTAAGGAGATGCATGAGCATGCTCTCCTTTTGATATTTTCTTTTTCTTTTTATTTTTCTTTTTATTTTCATTTTTTTTCGAACTATTTAATTTTTTATTTTTATTTATTATTTTTGGTCATTTTCTTTTTAGGATAGATTTATTTATTTTTTTAAGATTAAAACTACATCTTTCTTTCATATTTTTCTATTTGTTTTTAAAATTTTAAGTTTAAGAATTTCTTTGCACATCTTTATTTATTTTCTTTTTTAGTTTATCTTTAATTTTAATCCTTATTTTATTTGTTTTTGAATTGTAGGAAAAGAGTTCAAGATAAAGAGGAATTTTGATTCAAGAAGGAAACTTCTTCAACAAGGAAATTAATGGGCTGAATCTAAGGCTTATATTAAGCCTCCAATTTACCCTAAATAAACCCTACATAACCGGCCAAACTCTTCCCCTTCCATAAACCCCCTAACCGTCACCTTCCCTCAATCTAAACCCTTATTTTTTTCTCTTAAAATTACTCATACCCACCATATTTACTACCTATCTTTTCTATTTAACCCATCACCCTTAACTTCCAAGAAACATATTCCTACTTTTCACCTTGCAACTCTTTAGTTTCTTTTCTTTGTTTTTACCAAACTCACAACCAATATCATCCATGGCATCCAAAATCGAATTTTTGGCTCATCCAAGTTCCTTCAAACAACCAAGATACAAGAAGTTTACTACACTGGTGGTTCAAGAAAGATTTCACTCCAAGTTTGAAAGCCGGAAGATTTGCGAAGAACAAGGCTTCGAATACTCTAACTCTCATCAAGATTTCGGCCTTGGACCATTCATCTTCGAAAGGATTGCACATCAAAAGTGGCAAATCTTTTGCCACCAATCAGAACCGGTAACATCTCATGGGTAAGAAAATTCTATGCTCACTCACCTAACCCGGATAATCCTTATGTTTTTGTTCATGACAAGGCTATACTCATAAGTCCCGAAAATATCAACACCTTTTACGGGCTCTACGTTGAGAAGGACGAGCATCAAGCCTTTGTTGATCAACTCACGCCCAAGCAACTCGACAAGGTGTTTCAAGAACTCACTATACATGGAACTTATTGGAACGACGGTAAATACAAGGGCACAGTAAATCGCATTCGACTTAAACCCGAGGCAAAATTATGGAATAAGTTTGTTAAAACTTGTTTAATGCCCACCACACACAATACCACCGTTGATACACCTCGTCTTTTTCTCATACATTCTATCTTGCATAATCGCATCATTAACATTGGAAAATTTATTTGTGATGAGATTTTTGTATGTAGCACAAAAGACAAGGGTTCTCTTTTTTTCCCGTGCTTAATTACCAATCTTTGCAAGGAGATGCATGTCCCAAGTGAGTCAACTGATGAAAAGGCCCTACCAAAGTCCGGTTGGAATCGAGCACAAATCCGAAAGCTAATGGGAGAGGTACCGGTAAAATCCCCAATGCCTTCAATTGCCGCGACAACTCTTGCCGCCTCGGCAACTCCTAATGCCCAAGCAACCGATGCCCGGGCAACACGGCCAGCAACCTCAGGACAACTTGAAGCACTCTTACAACCATTGGCGAACCGCCTTAGGCAAATTGAAGACCAACAATTAATGTTCATACGGTACATGAAGGATCACAACAATGCCATCACCCAAGTCATCCTAGAAAAGTACTCGGACAGTCGCGTCTCGTTCCCTATTTTTCCTGCCGAAATCCTTACCACGGCAACTGCAACAGATGATGTCTCGGCAACCTACACCGCGCATGCCCAAGCAGTTGCCACAGCAACCAACACTGAAGATGTCACGACAACCAAAGCTAAAGACGCCCCGGCAACCACTACAAAAGCTAAAGGTAAAACACCTATGCCCGAATCAACTCGTACTGAATCATTGTCTAATTTTCAGATTCAGATGAGTCCTCTATTGCACCAACAAAGACCGCACCAATCGAATCCTCCAAGCCCAAGTGAAAAGCCAATGACATTGATAAAGAGGACGATGAGGACAACCCCATACGAGGATCGATTCCACCATCGGCAACAAGGAAGCAACCACCGCGTTCAAGCAAAAGAATCAAGACACCGACCAAAAGGAAACTAATCATCCACGACGACAAACTTTCGGAGTAAGTCCACGTTTGCATTTTACTTTTCTTTATTTTTATTTTTCTTTGTGTATGCATTGAGGACAATGCCTCACTTGAGTTTGAGGGGATTGTTATTAGTTAGTTACCATGTTTAGTTGCATTTATCTTAAGTATTGCATTTAGGATACATAAATTTCTTGCCATGCCTTTAGTTGGAACAAGAATTGCCTAGATTTGATGAATATCCAATGATGACTTTGCCAATGTACTTAATTGATAGAACTTTTTATTCTAGGATAAACGTAGAAACAGTTAGAATCGTACTATGATGCTAAACTTGATGAAACACTGTGTGGCTTGATTGATTTAAGGAATTCTAGCAAACTTAGGTTGATAGTTAAAAAATTGGGGGATTAGAATAAAAATTGGATGAATGCTAGAAGTGCCCGAAATTGGCTCTAGTATGTGCTAAAAATTGATCGCTAGAGGTGCCCAAAACAGGCTCTAGTCGAATAAATTAATTAACTTAGGAAAACTAAAAACAAAACACTAGAGGTTCCCGAAACCAGCTCTAGTTAAAACATGTTAAAAGAACCCAATGAAGTAATTTGAAAACCTCTTGTTTCCATAGAATCCGAAAAATCAACTTGCACACAACTCCGCACACACTCACAAGCATTATAGTTTGATTCCGAGTAACTCCTAAGTTTTCTGAAAAATGAAAAGCCAATCATACTTTGTGCCCCGGTTTGGAGAATTGAAATCAAGTTCAAAGCTAAGTTTGTGAAAATTAAAGTCTTGGCGGGTAATTATTAGTTTGCATTGCTTGAGGACAAGCAATAGTTCGAGTTTGGGGGTGTGTTAAGTGTTCAAAAGTACTATTTTTATTACCCTTTTTTATTCTTATTATTGCTAGACTTAGGCTCATATTAGTTGCATTATTAGCCATTCATGCATGTTTGCATTATTTCCTTGGTGGACAAGCTTGATTTCATATTTTGCTTAATTTTGTGGAAAAAAGATACTGCTTTGGTGTGTTTTGTGTGTGTGTGCAAAATCACTTGCCAAAGCAAGGCTGGAACCAGTTGCTAGGGCAATGCATGAAGCAGATGTCGAGCTATTTTCCAGGGTAATGCATGAAGGAGATGCCGAGCTAGTTGCCCGGGCAATTTTCGATAAGGGATAAGATGATATGGTAGTCGAAATTGATGACTAGATAAGCCCAAGATGACGTGGAGCAAAGTTAAATCCAAAACGAGTTTGATTTCCATGAAGAGGTTAAAGAGAAATTAAATCCCAAGAAGATAGAAGAAGTTTAAAAGGAATTTAAATATAATAAAGAATTATATTCTTTAAAGATATTTAATTCCAACTTAACTTCCTCATAAAAAAAAGACTTTGACCTAGCCCTATAAATTGAGGACCAAGCCGTCAACTCCAAAGGGAGAGAAGAGAGAAATTTCGATAGAGATATGGGAGAAATTTCGACAAGAGAATGAGGGAGAGATTTCGACAAAGCTTCAACAATTCTTCATCTTTTTTCTTTCTTGTTCAATTAGGTTTATGTTAGGAATTCTTGGTTTTGTGTTGCTTTGGAACCTAGCCATGAACTAAACTATTTGGCTAAGGTTATTGTGTTTTGTGGTTGTGAGAGACAATTGGATTTTGTTTAGGTAATAAGAGTTTGCACTTTCAATTCAAGGTTTACTCATTCTTGGTTTTTTCTTCTTGTTTGCGAGTGAATTGGGAGAGGATCTCGTAACTTCATCTATTCATCTAATATCGGGAAAGTTAGATTCAAGAAATGAATGAGTATGGTCTTTATTCAATCTATTGATGGTGAAGATTAATCCGGCTTAGGAATGAGTTAAGGATTTCAATGGCTAAGAGGAGCGCAAGATTGGTTGTTGTTCACCCTTGATTCACGCAGGGATGTATTGTCAAGGCATGCACAATTAGCTAGAGTTTCGACTTAGGGATAAGAAGAAACCATTGAAGAATGCTCCGCTGAACCTTGAAGTTGCTGCCCAACCGCCCAAGTAGTTGCCCGGCCAGTCGCCCAGGCAACCGTCGATTAGTTGCCAAGGTAACCCCGTTGCGCAAGTTGCCACGGCAACTGAGTTGCCCTTGCACTCTTTTACCAAGACGATTCAATCGGCTATCACACCTCAACTCACAATAACCTGGCTTATTCTCTCTCATTTGATTACATCTTCTTTTACTTTATTGCTTTCTAGTTTAGTTGTTAGTTAAACTCCTACAATCACATACTTGTGTTTTTACTTTTTACAGTGCAAGAGATTAGATTCTTGAAGTGGCACCAATCCCTGTGGAGACGATATCTTTTATACTATAACTTGCGACGTGTACACTTGCACAATTGCGGAGCACTTATTATGCGCAACAACCCCCACAATGCCTTTCGCTTAGAATTATTGAGACTAGCATAAGCCACAATAAAATAAACCTACCTATCATCAATGGACTGACGCAACCTCCCATTAATAAATTGATTAGAGAGATGAAGAATCTCGAGCATCAAATCATTCTCCCAACAAAGCCAAATACCGCCAATAAATCCTTGCACCTCCTAACGAAAAGAATGAGGAGACCCAATTTTAGCAATCACCTGATTTGCTCTCCTCCCAACGATATGAGGCTCAAACAGGCAAGCATCTTAGGTGAGAGTTCCCTTTTAAAAGACCTGAGATAACTGTAAAAGGTGGCACTCGCGGCACCTTGACAATTCCATAGCATAAACATCATAAAATAAATGAAAAACAACAAAACAACTTACTGACCAAGGACCACGTCCCCATCATCAGCCACCACCACAGGTTCCGTAGCCATCGAGCCCTTACAAGATTGTGACAATGGCCTTTTATTTCTATAAATTTTAACCTTTCATTTCTATAAATTTTAACATATCTCCTTTGGTTAAAAAAATAATGATTAAGAAAAGAAATCACTTCAAATACATAATTTTTCAAGAATAATTTTAATATTTGAATAAATTTAATAATTGTTTTTTAATATTTATAAGTTCGGCTTCGAAACATTTTCATTCAATAATGAATAAAAAATCTAATGTACATATTTATCAATTTAAAACCACATATTTACACAATTAACAAAAAAAAGAATGACAGAAACTGTAGATAGTATTTTGGTGATAATTTTATTTGCACTTGATTAATAATTTTTAATTTTCAAAAATTGCGCCTCACTTCAGTAAGGCGGGCGCCTGCGCCTAAGCTATAGGACCCCCTATCGCCTTAGTGCGCGTTGCACCATTTTATACATTGGCTAGCAGTAGCGTCACTTGAATCATTCTCACTATTATGCTCACACTAGCTTACATGCTTATGTTTATGATCTGCATGAAGTGTAGTAGAATAGAAGTGTTTCACTAAGCTTTGTAAGTTCATCGTTCGAAATCATTGTTTCCGCTATCAAGTTGGTAGATTTGGATGTGATTTTCGGGAGCACAATCTGTTCGAGATTTTAGCGCATTGTCATGCAATTCTAAGTACGTAACTTATATTTTTGGGTCATGTATTTGTAGGATCTTATATTTTTTACGTTTGTAACCCTAATCTTAATATTGATAGTATTTTGTGTCAAATGTTGGTTTTTAATTGGAGCTCCATATTTTGTAAACTATTTTAATTTTTGACTTTATATTTATCTTATGAATATGCTTATTCAGAAATAATTTTAATCATTTGGATGAATTGAATTTTATAAATTGTGATGGGTCAAGTCGATGAACCAATTTGGCACTTTGGATCCTCCGATTAGACTGGATCATATCGAACTGTTATAGTCAATGGTCCTAAATGACCACTTGATCTACAATCAAATGCTCTACCATTGAACTATGAACCCTTAAGTAAATATAATATTTCTTAGCATATTTTTAGATATTATTATTGATATCCATTCTTTTGACCGATTAGTCCAAATTAGATATTACAAAGATTCTTTATGAGAGCGACCCTCTCAACCCAATTTACTCCTCAACATCAAAATATGAACTTCTAACATTGTTTAAAAATTTAGTGTTTATCCCATTAACCAACTTGGTATTGATAACATTTCCTAACATAATGTTGATGTTTATCATCAATGATTTATCCATCTCTTGTATAAGATCGTATCGCGGTTTGAAATATCCTTATCATGAGTAGAAAATGGGGTTATTGGGTTGAGCATTAATGTTTCGCTTGGTATGAAGAATGAAAAAGAGAAATGATGGAAAATGGTTAATCAAATTGTTAAAATTCAAAGTAACATAGTGATTATAAATCTTAACTGTTTGATTAACTAATTTTCTATTCTTCCAATTTTTCATCTTTTATACCAAACAAGACCTAAACGCTCGAAAATAATGATGTTGGCCTTTTCTTTTCCCCTAGCAAATCATTTACAAAAATGAAAATGGGTTAACAAATACAAGGATGATGCTTAGACATGTAAGTTGCTATGACATTGCTCTTACCTAAACAAAACCCAATTTCCCCTGCAGCCCAAACCCACTAGTCAAAACCCAAAAAAAAAATACCATGAAATATGCCCTCGAATTAACTCTCATATATATTATCGACGAGGTTTTAACTTAAATGGCAAAAGGATTCTAAGAACTTTGAGAATTTAAGTTTAAATTTTATAATATGAGTTTAATATAATTTTATTTTGAAAAATAAAAATGATAATATAATTGTAACTCGTAAATTTAAAGAAGCAAAATTTTGTTGTTTATTCCAACCGTGTGATATGTGATTGTGTGTTCTAATATGGAGTTCTACATAAAGGAAACCAGAAGAAATGGTTCAATTACAAAAAGTGTATATAATTACATTTTTAAAAGAAAAAAAAAACAAAAAAGGAATTGAACATATAAGATCATTTAACTTTTATGGTCTTGAAAAAAAATAGTAAAAGAGTAATGAAAAAATAAAGAATAAAAATTAAAAAAAAAACATGTCAATATCATATGGTCACAAAGCCGACACTGGCCAGGATAATAAGAGCACTCGCCCAGAGTCCACTGTTCAGGAAAGGTTTGTATTGTTTTTTTAATTATATTTGTTATTAAGGGTCTAATTTTTAATATTTTTTATTATAGGCACAATTTACTTTAGGGAAAATTACATATTTAGTACCCCAACTATGCCTGCGTTATTGTTTTGGTACTCAACTATTATTTTTAGTAAAATGGTACCCTACGTTATGTTTTTGTTCTGTTTTGGTGCCCTGGCCGTTAAAAAGTAACGGAGATGGTGACGTGGCTTGGTATAATCATAGTTTTAGTCTAAAATACTTATATATATTATCAACTTAGTCCAAATATCCATCAATTTAAAACAACATCTTAATTTTGGGGGTAAAACATCATCTTAATTTTGATTGAATTTTGTCCCATCTCTTTTCCACCCCATCGTATTCTCATCGATATATAGATCGTGGAGTTTGGGTCCTCCAATGAACCCTACATTAGCTCTCCATTGATCCGCAAATCCTAAAGTTTTGATTGTCCCTAGCGTGTTTTTTAAACTCCAAAACCCAAAAAAGTGTTCGACTGAAAAAAGAATAAAAATTAGGAATTTATAATTTTAATCCAAAAATTAAAATAATATTTAAATTGATAGATTGTATAAGTTTTTGGACTAAAACTGTTATGAACCCAAGCCACGTCACAATTTATGTTAATTTTAAACGGCGTAGGTACCAAAACAGAACAAAAACGTAACGTTAGGTACCATTTTGCCAAAAATAATAGTTGGGATACTAAAATAGTAATGAGTGCATAGTTAGTGTACTAAATATGTAGTTTTCTCTTTATTTTAATACTTGTTAATATGAGTTAATTTTTCCAATATTTATTATTAGGAATTTACTATTAAAATTTATTTATTTTCTAATACTTATTATTAAGGCCTCCATTCTTTTCCTAATATTTGTTATTATGAGCATACTCTTAAAATTCTATTTTTTAAATACTTGTTATATGGGCCATTTTTCAATACTTGTTATTATGTACATACTCTTAAAATATATTTTTTTGAATACTTGTTATAGAGATTTAAATAGCGGTATGTAACCGCAACGACCATTATATGATGGTAGTGACACCATTCGAAATCGTGATACATGCAACTGTTAAGTCTACAATTAGGGGTGGACATTTGATCGAGTATAGCCGAGCAAAAAATTTTGAGTTAGTCAAATTGACTTGTCCTATTTTATAACACAAACTTTATTTGAATTTTTTTGAGTCGAGTTGTTTGAGCTTCTGTTCAAATTTAATTGTAAATATTTATAATGTTATAGTACTAGTTAGTTCCAATTTAAACGGCTTTCTATAACCATATACAATACACATACATTTCTTCATATTTTTTTTCATATGTGATAGATATATGAGACAGAGTTGAATGACTCAACTCAAACTTAAAAATTGATCTACTAGTTGCTAAAAGTTTCGAGTTATTCGAATTTTCATTTTATAACTCAAATTTTATTTGTATTTTTTTGAGCCGAGTCAAGTTTATGAAATACGAGTTGAGTTTTTTTTCGCATAGATTCGAGTTGAATAATTTGATTTTTTTCGAGTCGAATCGAGTTTTGCCCACCCTATCCACAATAGTATATACTATTAAAATTTTTCACAACTATGAAACTCGCAGCGACCGAAATAGCACTTGTTACGTTTGCAACAGCAATAATCGTAACACAACTCTAATTTAAGATCTAATTTTTAAGTTTGCCCTGGACCGCCAAAAGTCTAGAACCGGCCCTGATGGTCACATACATTATCGATTGATATTTAATAAAAAATAATAATATAGTAGATGAAAGAACCTGATTAAAACGATACTCGTAGTTCAAAGACTAAAGTAAAATCCTTTAAAATTTACGGAAATCTTCTTCCTTCAAAATGAGACTGAGCACCTCAGGGAAGAACAACCAAAAGCTACCTGCTAATCAATTATCAAATCCTATCTATCACGGGAGCGATGTTATTAGGGGATTAGAATGAATTTATAGTTTTTTTAGGTTAAAATATAATTATTTCATTGAATTAATTTTCAATTATATGATTTTTAGAGTACTGTAGGCAGGGACGGAGCCAGGATTGAAACATGAGGGAGGGCAAGATGTTTAACTTTGGAATGATCGGGTCTTAAAAAGTAATTAAACCATGAAAAATTAAAGGAGATAAGATTTAATTTTACTAATTTTAAAATTAAAAGCTCTTAAAAGCAATTAAACCATAAAAATTTGGGGTCAACGTTTAATTTAATTAATTTTAAAACTGATAAGGCACTAAAATAAATTATACCAATCAATTTTAAGAGGGGCAAGGACTTAATTGAAATAATTTTAAAACTATTAATGGCCTAAAATGTAATTAAACCATAAAAGTTGGAGGACATTGCCCTTCCTACCCTCAACATAATTCTGTCCCTGACTGTAGGCGTAAAAATCATTTTAGAGGAGACAGACCACCACCTGAACTTCAATTCATTGGACCAAATTCAAAACATAAGTTGGGAAAAAGGATTAAGGGGTAATTTTGTTATTATAGTAATCTCAAATAATCAATGTTGTCCTTTCTTTTTAATTGCACCATTTTAACTTTTGAATTTTTGAATTGTATCGATTTTGTCCTTTGACTGTCGTTAACTGATAGAACTATTAAATTTTGTGCATGTGGTCGCTATCTGCTTTCACATTAGTCGTTATTGTCAACTGTCTTGTCATGTCGATGATGACGAGTCAGTTTTGATGACGAGATAGTACGAATGAAAAATTTTAAAATTAATTAATTATTTTAAATTATAATTTTTAAAAAATCTATGTCAATTGTACTATCATATAATTAAAATTAACTCGTTATCATATTATTGTAAGATATTAATTTATTTAAGAAAATAAGATCTGAACGTACTAACTTTTATTGTTGTATCTTATATAATTCTAATTTTAATATAAAAATATAATATCTCTTCCCTTAATAAAAAAAAACATTGGAATTTTGAGCTAGCTGTGGAATAAGGGTAGATTTTGTTGTTAGATGAAAGCTATTCTTAATATCCATGTGCTGACCCAGTGGCCCCCATGTGCTACCGCCATATCCCATTTCTTCTCCTTTTGAATATCCATTGCCATGTGAGCTTTACTTTTGGGCTGCAGCTGCAAACAAACCATGTTTCCCATTTTTCTTAGTCCGATAGATTTTCATCTATACTTTTCTTAACTTTTAATTTTAGTTGTTTATTTTTTTGAAAAATAATTTTTTTTTATAATTAAACTACAATCAGAAAAGGAGCCAATCATATAATGGAGAGGCTTTGGTCTTAAAAGCTTTTGGTATAATAGTAGTTTAGGTTATTTTTATTTTAAATATTAGTTAAATATTTTTTTTATTTTTAAAATTTAAATAAATAATAAATTCTTATTCTTCTTAATATTCTATTCTAACTTTGTCCTGACTACAGCAGTATGACAAAGACATTATAAAGAAAAAGATTGATTAGAACTAGTAAAACAAAAGAAGTCTTATAAATAAAAAAAATCTAACTACAATCGATATGCTGTGTAAAAGAAAAAAAAAAGTTGAAAGATTAAGTCAATTAACGGATTAAATGTGTACAAATATTTTTTATTTTAATTCGTGACGGATTCAGAAAAAATTTAAGGGTGAACAATGAAATTATTAAATTTTGACTGGCCTCAAGCCCAAAATAAATACCAAATTAAAACACTAAAAAAAATCCATTTCCATTAAACTTGTCTCCTTTTACAAAACCGATACAACTAAAACCTAAATTAACTCCAAATCAAAAATTAACTCTAAATCTAGTAACCCATTCTATCATCCTCTCCTCTACAGCCGAAATCACCCTACTTCTGCAATTCTAACCCTAGCCACATCATCATCACCAACCCTACTCAACAGACATATTCCACGAGATCCGGCTTCAACAGCACTCCCTGCATATGCAAGAAAACAAATAAAATAAATTAAAATCAGAGGATTTCAAGAAATTCCTGCAATTGATGGAAACGGGGCAGCAACCAATAGTTTATCTTTTTCATTTTTTTATTCATGTAATCCTGGTTATAAAAACCAGAGGCAATAATATAAAGGGGGCAATTATTCAAAAAAGACCAATACAAAAAAAGCAAGGATTTTTCTTCTCTTTTTTACGATTTCAATCACAAATTTTAGAGAGCATTCGAGATTAAAAAACCAGAAAAATTTGATAGAAAAGAAAGAAAGATCCTTACCGGAGTCATCAATGGTCACCGGAGTCCACATCCAAGGGTAGAGCCGAGGTTTTTTGGGTTTTGTGTCTTCTTTTCTGTTTTAGAGAGTTTGGCTCTCGGCTTGTATGTTGGTTTCCGATCGGAGCTAGTTAGCCGGAAGGAACCACGCTGTGAACGGCACGAGGTTTGACCAGCGATGAATGGCCTGAAAGCTTTCAATTTGGTCTGGGTTGTGTGAAATGAGGGTGAGGGATTCGTGAAAAGAAATGAGAAAGCTTTCTGATTTTACAAAGATTCGTGTAAAAACGTTTTGAAGAAACCATTTTTTTATCTATTTCTTTTATCATTTATTTCTCATTTAATTAGCCATTAAATGCCTTGTTTTTTCTTTTTCCTTTTTTAAAAAATGCTTTATTATTATGGCAAAAGAAATGATTACATCTGTTTAATCCTGTGCATTTCAAGGCCTGGGTCATTCGCATCATCAGTCTTTTTTGTTTGTTCTGTTTACATTTTGGTCCCCATTTACTTCATTTAGTGCGTGCTTTAGTATAATTATATCCATATATATTGCCTTTTAATTCTTTCTGCACGTTTACATGTTGACCATTTTCTACTATTATATTACATTAATATACTATATTATACATACAGGTTATTCGTATACATATTTAATATATATATGTTATGCTTTTACGTATATATATTGTATTTCATTTTACATATATTTGTTATCTTTTATAGTATATATATTTTACCATATTATATCATTTTATTATTCATATTGCATATATCTTGTTAATATATTTGTTTAGAAATAGATCTCAGTGTTTTGATATCTCAAATGGGAGTGTCGTCCTGAGTTATTCGTGTGTCATCTCCTTATGCTATTGTAAATAGCGAGATATTATATATTGTCATGCATACATGCATTTAGTGATTAATTTTTAAATTTGGTCGAATTTTTATTTCTCTTTGTAAATATGATACGAACCCTTTAGGTACCGATTTTTTGCCGTGGTGGGGTGCGAGTCATTCTCCACTCGTAATCGACTATTGAACTCATTTTTCTCTAGTTTCCTTTTCAGTGGTCGGTGGTGACTCTACAAAAATTATTTCAAAATACGAGTTTTTTTTTCAAATTCTTCTTTAAAACCATTTTCAAGAAAAGTGAGAAACTAACATATCTTTTTAGTCGCTACATACACATATTAATAACAAATTTTTTTAAAGATGAAAAATACTAATCCTATTTTAATTATAATAAGAAGTCTTAGAAAAACTACAACTAAAAATTAATTTTACAATTGTTCTCTTCTAAATCTCATTTTTTCTGATATCGTTGTATGATCTTTTCATTGTGTACAGTATCAAACATATCTTTCTCAATGCAATCATTAATATGTCATACGTTTGTGTAGTAGATTTTATAAAGTGCATTGCATAGAATGCTCTTTCCACTATTCTAAATGCAATTGGTAAAATTAAAACGCACTTCAAACCTTTCTCTCTCGATCGGTGGTGTAGCGGATTAAATCTAATCTTGATTTTCGTGTAAAAACGTTTTGAAGAAACCATTTTTTATCTATTTCTTTTATCATTTATTTCTCATTTAATTAGCCATTAAATGCCTTGTTTTTTTTTTTCCTTTTTTAAAAATGCTTTATTATTATGGCAAAAGAAATGATTACATCTGTTTAATCCTGTGCATTTCAAGGCCTGGGTCATTCGCATCATCAGTCTTTTTGTTTGTTCTGTTTACATTTTGGTCCCCATTTACTTCATTTAGTGCGTGCTATAATTATATCCATATATATTGCCTTTTAATTCTTTCTGCACGTTTACATGTTGACCATTTTCTACTATTATATTACATTAATATACTATATTATACATACAGGTTATTCGTATACATATTTAATATATATATGTTATGCTTTTACGTATATATATTGTATTTCATTTTACATATATTTGTTATCTTTTATAGTATATATATTTTACCATATTATATCATTTTATTATTCATATTGCATATATCTTGTTAATATATTTGTTTAGAAATAGATCTCAGTGTTTTGATATCTCAAATGGGAGTGTCGTCCTGAGTTATTCGTGTGTCATCTCCTTATGCTATTGTAAATAGCGAGATATTATATATTGTCATGCATACATGCATTTAGTGATTAATTTTTAAATTTGGTCGAATTTTTATTTCTCTTTGTAAATATGATACGAACCCTTTAGGTACCGATTTTTTTGCCGTGGTGGGGTGCGAGTCATTCTCCACTCATGTCGACTATTGAACTCATTTTTCTCTAGTTTCCTTTTCAGTGGTCGGTGGTGACTCTACAAAAATTATTTCAAAATACGAGTTTTTTTTTCAAATTCTTCTTTAAAACCATTTTCAAGAAAAGTGAGAAACTAACATATCTTTTTAGTCGCTACATACACATATTAATAACAAATTTTTTTAAAGATGAAAAATACTAATCCTATTTTAATTATAATAAGAAGTCTTAGAAAAACTACAACTAAAAATTAATTTTACAATTGTTCTCTTCTAAATCTCATTTTTTCTGATATCGTTGTATGATCTTTTCATTGTGTACAGTATCAAACATATCTTTCTCAATGCAATCATTAATATGTCATACGTTTGTGTAGTAGATTTTTTATAAAGTGCATTGCATAGAATGCTCTTTCCACTATTCTAAATGCAATTGGTAAAATTAAAACGCACTTCAAACCTTTCTCTCTGTCAGTGGTGTAGCGGATTAAATCTAATCTTCAGATTTTGCCTGTCCGTCAGTGATGTAGCGGATCAGTATTTTTTTTCATATCTCACCTCTCCGTCAGTGGTGTATCAATAACCTTTTTTCCTAGATCTTGCCTCTTTGTCAGTGTTGTAGCCTGATCAATGTAACTCTTCATATCATGCCTCTTCGTTAGTGTTGTAGCTTGATCAACTTAACTCTTCATATCATGCCTCTTCGTTAGTGTTGTAGTTTGTTCAAAATTAACTCTCTGATTATGCCTCTTCGTTAGTGTTGTAGCTTGACCAAAATTAATTCTCCGATCATACCTCTTCGTCAGTGTTGTAGCTTGATATAATCAACATTCTTCTTCCAGATCTTGTCTCGTCGTTGGTAGCGTAGCAAATCCTATCTTTCAAAAAAGATGAAATAGATGAGTCGACCAGATCATGTCTCTCCGTCGGTAGTGTTGCAGATCAAATCTAATCTTCACATCTTGTTTCTCCGTCAATGATGTAGTGGATCAATCTTTTTCTTTATATCTTGCCTCTCCGTCAGTAGTGTACTGACAGCCTTATTCTTAGATCTTGCCTCTTCGTCATTGTTGTAGCCTGATCAATTTAACTTTTTAGATCATGCCTCTTTGTCAGTGTTGTAGCTTGATCAACTTAACTTTTCATATCATGCATTTTCGTCAGTGTTGTAGCTTGATCAAAATTAACTCTCCGATCATGCATCTTCGTCAGTGTTGTAGGTTGATCAAAATTAATTTTCTGATCATACCTATTCGTCAGTATTATAGCTTGATTGAATCAACCTTCTTCTTCTTCTAAATCTTGTCTCGTCATCGGTGGCATAGCAGATCCTATCTTTTTAAAAAAAAGATGAAGTAGATAAATTGACCAAATCATTTCTATCCGTCGGTGGTGTAGCGAATCAACAGATGAAATCTATTTCTTCAAAAATACGAAGGATGGACAAGTTAGATCTAGAAAGAGTTAAGACATCTCAAAATGAAAAAGTCATACCCAAAAGCCATCATTGCAGTTCGGTCGGACAAAATTAGTACTTTTTTGTCTTTACTCTATTATGGTTTCACAAGAATAAGTAAATAGAGACATTTGTAATCACCAAATTTTGACTGGCCTCAAGCCCAAAATAAATACGATTAAAACACCAAAAAAATTCATTTCCATTAAACTTGTTTATTTTTAAAAACCCGATACAATTAAACCCTAAATTAACTCCAAATAAAAAATTTAACTCTAAACCTAGTAACCCATTCTATCATCCTCCCCTCCACAGCCGACATCACCTACTCAATAACCCTTCTGCAATTCTAACCCTAGCCACCATCATCATTACCAACCCTAAGCCTCTCAACCACTCAACAGACATCCCACGAGATCCGACTTCAACAGCACTCCCTACATATGTAAGAAAACAAATGAAATGAATTAAAATCAGAGGATTTCAGGGAATTTCTGCAATTGGTGGAAAAGGGTCAGCAACCAATAGTTTCTTTTTTTTTTTTCATTTTTCTTATTCATGGGAGCCTGGTTATAAAAAATAAGGCAACAATGTAAAGGGGGCAATTATTCAGAAAAGATCAATACAAAAAAGCAAGGATTTTTCTTCACTTTTTTTACGATTTCAATCACAAAAAATTTAGAGAGCATTCGAGATTCAAGAACCAGAAAAATTTGATAGAAAATAAAGAAAGATCCTTACCGGAGTTATCAACGGTCATTGGAGTCCCCATCCAAGGGTAGATTCGAGGTCCTTTTTTGGGGTTTTGAGTCCTCTTTTCTGTTTTAGAGAGTTTGGCTCTCGGCTTGTTTGTTGGTTCCCTATCGGGCCTGGTTAGCGGGACGGAACCATGCCATGAACGATGCGAGGCTTGGCCACCGATGAATGGCCTGAGAGCTTCCGATTTGGTCTGCGTTGTGTGAAATGAGGGTGAGGGGTTGGTGAAAAAAATGGTGAAACTTTCTGATTTTACAAAAATTCGTGTAAAAACGTTTTGAAGAAACCTTTTTTTATCTATTTCTTTTATCATTTATTTCTCATTTAATTAGCCATTAAATGCCTTGTTTTTTCTTTTCCATTTTTTTAAAAATGCTTTAATTATTATGGCAAAAAGAAATGATTACATATGCTTAATCTCGTGCATTTCAAGGCCTGGGTCATTCGCATTATCAGCCCTTTTTGTTTGTTCTGTTTACATTTTGGTCCCCATTTACTTCATTTAGTGCGTGCTTTAGTATAATTATATCCATATATATTGACTTTAATTCTTGCTGCACGTTTACATGTTGTCCATTTTATACTATTTTATTGCATTTAATATACTATGTCATACATACAGGTTATTCGTATACATATTAAATTTATATATGTATATGTTATGCTTTTACGTATATACATTGTATTTCATTTTACATATATTTGTTATCTTTTATAGTATATATATTTTACCATATTATATCATTTTATTCTTTCATATTGCTCTTGCATATATCATCTTAACATATTTGTTTAGAAATAGATCTCAATGGGGGATAAGTTTAAGAGATGGAGTATGAATCACAGTCTAAAGTCAAAACAATATGCGAATTCTTTGAAAATGAGATTACAAGAATTGATGTTTGAAGATCCGGACGACGATAAACTTGCTGAGTTACTGGATGTCAAGATAGCTCTTAATATGGAAGCTGATAAGGAGGAATTATTTTGGGAACAACGTGCTCGGGTTAATTGGTTGCAACACGGCAATCGCAATACTTTTTTTTCACAAGTGGGCTTCTTTTAAAAGGAAGAAAAAATTGGTTGCAGGTCTCAATAACTCGGATGGTCAATGGATCTCTGGGATTTCTAATCTTAACGCTTTGGCAGATTCATTCTTCCAAAAACTATTTACATCTACAATCTCAGATGATGGTTCTAGTATCTTAGATTCAATTCAGCCTAAAATCTCTGCTGATATGAACAACTTTCTTTTGGCTGATTTTACTCATGATGAGGTGTATAGAGCAGTTAAAAGTATGGCGCCTCTGAAGGCATCGGGATTGGATGGTTACCATGCCTTGTTTTATCAAAAATATTGACCAATTGTGGGCAAGGAGGTCGCGCTGTATCTCGGTTCTTACAGGCATGGTGAATATTGGTGAAATAAATAAAACCAATATTATCCTAGTTCAAAAAGTGAATCAACCTTCATCTTTGTCTGAATTTCGCCCGATTAGCCTGTGTAACGTGCTATACAAAATTATCGCTAAAGTTCTTGCTAATAGGCTCCGGGTTACCTTACACCACACCATTGATGAAGCTCAACGGGCTTTTGTACCGGGTTGTCAGATTTCAGATAACGTTCTCATTGCATATGAACTCTTGCATACTCTGAAAACGAAAAGAGCTGGTTCTAGAGGACATTTCGCCTTAAAACTTGATGTCTAAAGCTTATGACCGTGTTGAGTGGCCCTTTCTACAAAATATTATGCTCAGGTTGGGTTATCATCACCAATGGGTTACTATGTTGATGCAATGTGTTACTTCAGTCAACTATACAGTTAGTCTCAATGGAAATTTGGGAGAGCTTTTATCCTTCAAGAGGTTTGCGGCAGGGCGACCCCCTTAGCCCTTATCTGTTCCTGTTATGTGCTGAAGGTCTATCTACTATTCTTAATAAGGCCAAGGTCTCAAGAGCTCTTCAGGGTGTTAAGGCTGGCAGAAATGGGGTTCCTATCACACACCTTTTCTTTGCGACGATAGTATTTTATCCGGAGAAGCTTCTTCACATGGAGCTACATACTTGAAAATGCTTATTTCTCAATATGAAAAGGCATCAGGTCAATGCGTGAATTTTGACAAATCACTTGTATATTTTAGTAAGAATGTGAACCCTCAAATTCGTGAAGAGATTGTAGCTATTTTCGATGTCCGCATTGCTTTCAGTCCAGAAAAATATCTTGGACTACCTACTATGGTGGGTCGGAACAAGAGAGAGGCTTTTGCTTTTTATAGAGACAATCTACATAAAAGAATTGAGGGTTGGAGTATGCGTTTCTTATCTATGGGGGGCAAGGAAGTTTTTCTCAAGTCTCCTCCAGGCCATCCCCGTGTACGCATTGCAGTGCTTTCTTTTTCCTGCATCTCTTTGTAAAGAATTAGAGGCTATCATGAACAAATTTTGGTGGATAAACTCAGGATCTAAAAAAGGAATACATTGGTCCCAGTGGTCTCATCTATGTCTCCCTAAACCATTGGGTGGGATGGGATTCAGAAATCTAGCACAATTCAATATTGCATTGTTAGCTAAGCAAGGCTGGAGCATCTTGACTAATCCTGAAGGTCTATTGGCCCGTGTTTTAAAAGCTAGATATTTTCCCAATTCTGATTTTCTTCATTCTCAGTTGGGTAACTACCCCTCCTATACCTGGAAGAGTATATGGTGTGCGAGAGGTCTTTTGGAAAAAGGTGTTGGGTGGCGAATTGGCTCGGGTCATTTCGTTAATATTTAGAACGATCCATGGATTGAAGATTCTGATGGTGGCAGAGTTGTGGTAGATGCTATTAATCCTAATTATTCTACGGCGTCTGATTTGATTAATCCAGTTGATAATTCTTGGAAGGAAGAGGTTATCTTATCTATTTTTACTGAAGAACAGGCCATGAAAATTCTGTGTATGCCTCTTCCTAAGGTACCTCAACAAGATGTCCTAATCTGGAGATATGATCCCTCTGGCACTTATTCTGTGAAAAGAGGCTACAAACTACTGGCAGACGGCTCAGAGGTACTTGCCCAGAACCTCTCTTCATCTGATTTAGAGCGGATTAAAAGCTTTTATCTTACCCTATGGTCTCTAGCTATCCCTACGAAGATTAAGGTTATGTTTTGGAGGTTTTCGAAGAATTATCTCCCAACCAATGTTAACCTTTTCAACAGAAGAATTAATGCTAATACTAACTATTCTCTATGTGCAAATGAGTTAGAGACAGTCTATCATTTTATGGAATGTTCTTTTACGCAGAGGATTTGCTCTAATGTGGGCATAAACTTTTTGAGCTTCTCAGATGAGCAGAATTGGATACTATGGCTAGCTAACTTATTTGCTCCTCTTAATAAGGATCAATGGTTACATTTGGTGGTCTCTATCTGGGCAATTTGGAATCATCGAATCAATAAGATCCACAACAATGCAATTCAAGCAGATACGTTATATCAAAACTTATATTGGTGAACTCACCTCCTTACATAGCCAAATTTCTTCAGGCTTTGATATAGTCATCGGAAAATGGTCTCCTCCAAAAGGGGACGTTATCAAATTCAATTTTGACGCAAGCTTAAATTGTCCTCTTAAGACTTCTATTTCTGGGATAGTTGCTCGAAATAGTGATAGACTTCTAATGGCTACTGGCACCACAGCGCATTGTTTTGTCGCAAACCCTGAAATAGCAGAAGCTCTTGCATGTGAGGATGCGATTAATTTAACCATGGATTTGGGTTTTCACAAAATTATACTTGAAGGAGATGCGCTCATCGTTATCAACAGAGTCAGAGGGAATATTGCCGACCGTTTCTTATCCCGCAGCATTTTACAAAACATTCAAGCAAGGAGGAATTTCTTTACTGAATTGACTGTTACCCATGTGAATCGCGCTTGTAATAGTGTCGCCCACCTGTTAGCTAGAGAGGGCAAAGCGTTCTCGACTCCGATGGTCTGGATTGAGGAAGCACTCCCGGTAGTTGAGGAAGCAGTTTAGAATGAAAGATGGTGGATATCTTGCCCAAATTGAGCCCTGGGATTGATTGATCTTGGAGAATTATTGATTTTATCTCCAATCCGTTTGTTTCGCGTCTTTTCCACTTTTAATTTGATGTTGCTCTGTGGTTGCAGAGGAGCTGGGTGAAGATGCGTTGCTGATTTCTCTTCACTGTGATGAGAGTGCTGAGCTTCCCCTTTTGATTTAAGTGGCTTTTCCTTCTTTGGTCTTTTATTTATTTTCTGGTTTGTGTCGTAATTTGTATTTCATAATATTTACCCTTGTGCCACTTATCAATAAAGATCAGCAAAGTTTCAAAAAAAAAAAAAATCAATGTTTCGATATCTCAAATGGGAGTGCCGTCCCAAGTCATTCGGGCATCATCTCCTTCGGGTATTGTAAATAGCGAAATATTTTTTATTATCATGCATAAATGCATTTAGGGATTAATTTTTAAATTTGGTCGAATTTTTATTTTTCTTTGTAAATAAGATACGAACCCTTTAGGTACCGATTTTCGGGCGTGGTGGGGGTACAAATCCTTCCCCACTCGTAATTGACTCTCGAACCCGTTTTTCTCTGGTTTCCTTTCAGTGTTTAGTCTACCAAAACCAAGTGACCGGTGGCGGCTCCACAAAAATAATTTCAAAATACGAGCTTTTTTTTTTCAAATTCCCCCTTAAAACCGTTTTTCAAGAAAAGTGAGAAACTGTCGTATCTTTTTAGTCGCTAAAGACACACATATTAATAACACAAGATTTTTTGAAGATAAAAATACTAATCCTATTTTAATTATAATAAGAAATCTTACAAAAACTATAACTAAAAATTAATTTTACAATTGTTCCCTTCAAAATCTCATTTTTCTGATATCATTGTATGATATTTTCATTGTGTATAGTATCAAATATATCTTTCTCAATAAAAGTAACTAAGAAATCATTCAACCATTCATATGTCATACGATTGTGCAGACGATTTTTTATAAAGTGCATCTGTAACGCCCTAAAAACTGGTCTAGTCGAAATTGGATTTCGATGATCAAAAACCCTACATCGAAAAGTCAAACCATTGCATTGACCTTTTATCAAGTGCTCAATTGTTCAAGTATTGAACCCTAATTAAGCATTGTTGTTGACCATGGACTATATTGGAAGCATTAAAAACATAGTTTGGTGACTAAATTGTAAAAATTAAAACTACAAGGACAAAAGTGCAAAGAATTAAAAGTTAAAGGAGTAATCTTGGATTAGCCTCTCCCAAGCTTTGTCACCACCCACGTGGGACAAAGAAGATGAATTTCTTCATGTGAAGGAAAGCTTAAAGCAATAAAGAAATGAAGTAAAAGTTTACCCGGTTAATATAGCCAAGTAAACTTCACCATCTTTACCTTCTTTCTCCTACTTGAATAAGCAGACACCTCCATTGTTGTCCACGCCAAAGCTTGAGCTTTCTTTGATTTTTTTTTCGATTTTCACCCCTCAACCTATTGGTGATTTCCATGGCTAGATCAAGGTGAATCCTAAGTTTAAAGATTATGAACCATAAAAAAACCCTCTATGGATTTCAAGCTTAATTCCTATTGTCTTCATAGCTAAATAGTGCTATGGAATTGATTATTGTTATTGGAATCATTGTAATTCCTTATCCATGTCTTTTTTTTTAGCTCAAGATATTGGTGGAAAAGATTCACCAACACCTAACAAGCCTTCTCACCAAAGAATCACCATTCAGGAGCCTTGAAAGCTTTGAAAGTATCGGTGAGTGTAGTTGGAGTTTCGGGAATGGCTAGGTGCGTTCTTGTTTTCATTGTTCATTGATTTTTGAATTGCCATCATCCCTACAAGGTGTAGTTATATCGAAACTTCATGGAAAGCCATATTGGTAAGCTTCAGTAAGCTTATTGTATTGAACATTGATTATTGAGTCATGACATCGATATTGTCACCATTGAAATACATATTGATCATTGATATTTCTATTGAGATCATTGCTATGCTATTGGGGTTCATGGACACTTTATTGAATATTGAATATCGCATTGATAAGCCATAATATTGAAAATAAAGCTTATTGGATCATTGAATTATTGACTCACTAAATTATTGAGCAATAATATATTGAATATTGAATATTGTCATTGTTATTATTATTGTTAATGGCATAAAACATTGGACCTTGGATTCGAATAGACAATGTATATAATTGGCATGCCATAGAATTCATAAGCTCATTGACATAAAGTGGACTACGGTCCTTGAGCTAAGGCTCTTTTGGTGATTTGGCATGATGTATGAGATATTGGTCTTTTAGAGATGTTGGCGGGATTTAACCATTTATTGATTTGATGATTTTGTTTGGGAATTCATGTATCTACTATCTCATGTCGATCCAAGGGATAAAATTATTGAAATTATTGTTAAAACAGGATTTGAGATGCATTTACATTGACTTGTTATTATGGTTATTAATGGCATTCACTTTATTGCTCATTGCATTGTTATTGACTACCTCACTAGGCTAAATAAGCCTAATGCATCTCATTTCCATGCATTTCAAGTTAAGGAATTTAAGATATGAGGATAGAGAAAGGAGCAAGTTTTGCAAGTCACTCTACAAGTTCATGTAATGTTCCTTTCGTCTATAAACTCTTAGAATGGTGGCATAGGGTCTAAACATGCATAAATGGCTTATTTTGATATGTATAAATGACCACTACATGCATATTTATGTTTAAGGTAAAAATAGACCTATGATGATATTGGAAATTGGGTAGAAATAGCATAATTGGCACATACATTAAGAAGCATGGAAAATTGATTCAGTTTATCATAAAATTTGACATAAAATAAGATATATATGCAAGAATACTGCTTGTAAAATTTCATGGACATTGGACATGGTTTAGGTGCCTAAAATGGATAAAAACCAGACAGAATCTGTCAGTACAAACCTTGTTGTATCGATACGGGTGGTGGCGTATAGGTACGAGCATGCATAATTTAACCAGGTTAACAAAGCATATCGATACTCCCTTAAGCGTATCGGTATGAATTTTTGACACTAAAATTTTATTGTAGCAAGTTGTACTATACGGGTGGGGTGGCGTATCGGTACGACTAAACAAATTTGGACATAATATACAAGAGGTACCAATATGTGAATAGTGGTACCAATACGGTAAATGGCTACTAGAATTTAGAATTTGCACTAGGTACCGGTACATGCATAGCCATACTGATCCCCTATTGAATTTTGCCCTCCATACCGGTACATGAACAGTAGTATTGGTACGGGATATTAATTCTGGAATTTGAATATTGCACAAAATACCAGTACGAGCATAGGGCGTACCGATCCCTAAGGCTAAAAATAAATAAAATATTAATAAGGCATACCGATACGGACTATCGAGTACCGGTATTGATATAGGTAAGTTGGTTAAAATGTCAGCAAAGGTTTTAAAACTTTTCAAATAGGGCACTAAATTTATATTGGTAAATTAGAGCCTCAAATGAACTTGGAATCTATTGAAAATTTACAGGTAGGCTATATGAACATTGGACCTCATATTGATCATGTTAATTATAGATAAAGACCTAAGAATTATAGAAAATTCAATGTAGTCCCTAAACTTGTAAATTGGCAGATTAGCCCTCTACGAGATACTTAATGCATCGAATCATCTTACGTACATTATCGCATTGTATATCATTATTGAATCATTGTATTACACCATCGAATAATTGTATTGTATCATCAAAACATTACTGAATCATTGGAATTACTATATTGATGACTATTATCATCCATCGGTAATATCTCCAACCCGATTCCCTACTAAACCGGGAAAAGGGTGTTACATTTGTGGCATCAGAGCTAGAGTTTAGTCAATTCTAAGACTAAACTAAAGCATATTGTATTGTCATTGCATATTCCACCTAGGAGTCTATTATTGTGTATATTGTGATTTGCACCTAATCTGATCCTTTTCTTTATATAGTAGTTATGTCTGGGTCAAATGAAGCTCACATGAATGTTGAACTTTCTATTGTCTCCTCGACTCATGACGAGGATACAAGGGGGAGACCCTCCAAGTCCATAAATATCCTCGATAAGAAACATTAAACCCTAAACTGTTGATACAGTCTACTCAGCTTGAGCGTTATCGGAACATGGCTAGGATATTCAAACAATAAATAGCTTTATTGAAGCAGGCTGCACAACCCTTTGTGACAGCTATCGAATGCCCTAAACCTCTATTGACAAACTTGCCCAATATCGAACTTATATGTTCACCAATATGGAAGATTATGATCCTAAAATTGGTAAGTATTGGATACTGAATTATCGTATTAATATCGCTATCATTGAATCATCGCAAGGCCTACCAAATAATGATATGGAATCATTGTTATTGTCCTTACTATTGAAGCCCTCGGAGAGTTTAGAGGAAGAACATGCTGTCTCATTCAATATCAAATAATGATATCGAGTTATTGTTATCGTCCTCCATTATCGAATAATAAAGGAAAACAACATAGCTTTAAACAATAAGTATATCAATAGTCATTTTGTTTTGGCAATATTGTAAGGCCATTGCACTGGCTAACACTATGTTACATGCCCAATCTCTTAAGGGTAAGGAACAAAAGTAAGTAACATCGGGAGCTACAAAGAGGTCTAGTAGCTTTACAAGGACATCCAACCATTAGGGATTTAAGGCTCTTGCCTAGGTACATTCTGCGGGGAATATGAAGAAGAATGATGATTCATATATTATGGCAAGTACCATTAAACTATTCTTCTATCCTGTACATGCATTGATAGATCCTAGATCTATACATTCTTTCATAAACCATGTATTGATCAAGAAATTAAGCCTAGTGTGCAAGAATTGTCCTCTAATGATTCAAGGGATACCTTTTTCGGCCAGCCTTATGGCTCTCCCTATCCACAAATTTGATGTTATTAAGGCTTAATTGGCTTGGTGATCACCAAGCTTGGGTAAGAAAAAGTTGTATCTTCGAGGTATCAGCAAGGAGAGCATAACTCTAATGAACTTTGGAGGTAGTAATTCATTGTTGTATGTAATAGAAGGAAAGAATAAGGAAGAACATTATCGTAAGATATCGACACCGTACAAGAATTTCCTAATGTGTTTCCTGATATACTTTTGGGTTTGCTACCCATCAGTGAAGTTGAGTTTGGAATTGAGGTGCAACATAGAACTATCTCGGTTTCCATTACACCATACATAATGGCTCCGATAGAACCCAAGGAGCTTAAGGCCAAAATTCAATACTTGTAGAATAAGGGTTTCATCCGACCGGGTTCCTCATCTTGGGGAGCTCTAGTCCCCTTTGTTAAGAAGAAAGATGGATCTATGCGTCTTTGCATTGACTATCGACAACTAAATAAGCTGACTATCAAGAATAAGTATCATCTTTCGAGGATTAATGATTTTTTTGACCAACTTAAGGATGCTATCATCTTTTCCAAAATTGATTTAAGGTCTGGGTATTACAAGATGAAGGTCAAAGAATGTGACGTGCCCAAGACTGCTTTCCGAACTAGGCACAACCACTACGAATTATTGGTGATGTCCTTCGGGTTAACCAATGCATCGGCTGCCTTCATGGGTCTTATGAACCGAGTTTCAGACCCTATCTTGATAAATTTGTGTAGCGACTAATTTTTTTGGGGCCGCTATGAAAATAAAAAAAATCATATATAGGGGGAAGTGTTTCTCGCTTTTATTGAAAGATTAATTAAAAAGGGGAACTTCTTTGGAAAACCCGTATTTAAAAAACATGGAGTCGCCACCGGCCACTTTGATAGGCCAGACACCGTAAAAAAACAATACCGTAGATTCAAAAACTAGGGTTCGGGAGTTGGATACGTATGGGGAAGGGTTAACACCCCCGTTACGCCCGAAATTGGTACCTATAGGGTTCGTATCGTAATTATTAAGAAAAATACAAAATTTGATTTAATTTAATAATTAATTCCTAAATGCATATATGCATGATAACATAAATAATATCTCGGTATTCATGGTACTAAAGGAGATGACACCAAAAAAATCGAGATGACACTCCCACTAGAATACTAGAACCATGAGACTTAAAGCTATATGCGTCAATTATATGTCTGAATAAAATATGGATATTAAATGACAATATTGCAAGAATCAAACAAAAACACAATTATTTTACTGTAAACACCAAAACAAATAAATAACTAGATACAAGGCACCGTAAATCAAATATATACGTACATATACATTATGTCAAAACACACATACATAACTTAAGGGATATTAATAATATAATGCATAATATATGGAACTAACGGGTAGTACTATTTATACTATATGATTTGTGAATAAAGAAACCATATTAACTAATACATAGTTAATAATATGTAAAACTATACTATATATACATATATTATATAATATAGGAAACATATATTATTCGGTATACACATAAAAAGGTAAAGCTATATATATATATATATAAGCATACCACTGTAAACAATATATATTATACATTATCGTATATGAAAACAAAAAATAGACATATTCAAAGGGATAGTTACACCAAACATTAGTAAGAATAAAAAACAACAAAATAAATATAAAAAACATACATATAAAAATCATAGATAGAATCGAGCAAATATAAGAAAAAACATAGATACGAATAAAGATATTGAATAAATAAACAAATAAGGGACAAAAATAAAATAAAAAACAAAAGGAAAGGAAAGGGATTAAAGGAGGGTTTTACCACTGATCTTTGAATCAAATTAAAACAAAACGGAAGCTTAAAGGACCAAAATAGGGATTATCCCACTGAAAATCAGATTACATCTAATTTTAGGACGAAATTGAAAACAATTTGAAAAATTCAGGGACTACGGGCATAATTTTAAAAGGTGGAAGACTACCAGTGTGATTTCGAAAACGCGGAGGGGTATATGGAGGAATTAAACCATTTCATAAAAGGACATGGTATAAAAGTTATTTTTTTAAAAAACCTTTTCATTTTAACCGGTTATGAAAAAAGGGAAGAAACTCTCTGAAATTCTCCTCTTTTAACCCAAGTTCTGGTTGAAGGCCGTCGCATCGGCCGCCGTGCCTACCATACCAACCGCCGCTTACCGATGCTGATAAATCCAAAAAAACCTCTTTTACTCACCCAAAACACAAATTCGGCCCTCATTTTTTAAAATCGAACCTTTCTCATCTTTAAACTTCAAAAAACAGAGACCCTAACCCATTTTTTGAAAGCTTACTTCTTAACCGGTTCACCTCGTTCATTTCTGAAGGGAATCGAAGGGCTTATTAACGGCAAAAGGGGAAGACCAAACAACGAGGGTATGAATCCTAACCATTTCCCTACTATTTTATTATTATGTTTTTTTAATGCATGCAAAAATCCAAAAATGGATACCTTTATCTGAAAATCTTTTTTTTTGTTATTGATTTTGGAATCTCCCTACATTAAAGAGCCGGATCTTACATATATATATATATATGCCAATCCTTCTGATTTGTTTTGTTTACAAGCATGAACAAAAATTAATTACTTCTACTATTGATAATACTTGATTTGACTTTCCCCCATTTCTTATGATTTTTTTGCCCATACTGGTGGTTGAACCGGTGAGGACTATGGTCGTGATTACCGGAGGTGTGGCCATGTGGCAGGGACTGGTGGAGAGTCTCGGGATCATACAAGATCTGGACCATTGATGTAGATCTGAATCAACGGTCTAGATTGCTCAAAGATGGACAGATGGGATGCAAGATTGGAGGTAACGTGGCGGCCCTCTGATAGTGCCACATGGCACGCAAAAATTGAAAGGTTTGGCTCGTGTATGCCACACACGCGTGGGATTCGAATAGTCCCGAGCTTGTATCCTACTTGCACCAGCTAGAGGATCTTAGGGCATGTGGACCGCTGGATCAAGATTTGATCCAACGGTTGAGATGATGATGACTGCAAAATAAAGGGGGAAAATAATTAGGGTTTTGATATTATTATTTTTTGGGATTGAGATTTAGGCAGATTAGGTCTTATGGTTAAAATTGTTTAGGTTTTGTAATTGACATAGATATTAAATAAAATTGGGCTTTTATTCCAAATCTATTTTTAATTGATAACCCATTTAACAAAATAATAATTAAGAAGCAAATTAATAATAACACTAATAATAATATATACACAAACATAATACATACATTTACCCATACATACTAACATACATATTTATACATACATATTACCACACGTTCATTCAAATATACATATTGCACACACATATTACATACATGCATATAACATTAACACATGCATACATACATTCAAATATTAATAATGATAAATACATACATGCAAGCAACATATACATATAATATACATACAATGATGCATTAAATATAACATACATACATATACATGGATAATACTTGTAATATTAATTCACACATGTGACACACATACATATTAAACACTTATATTAATAATATTCATAGCCGGACAAAAAATGAGTGATTACAATTTGTAGTGGTGTTTATTGATGACATATTGATCTATTCTAAGACTAGAGCTGAATATAGAGATCATCTTCGTATTGTGCTTCAAGCCTTCCGGGAGGAGCAACTCTATGTCAAGTTTAGTAAGTGTGAGTTCTGGCTCACCGAAGTCTTCTTTTTAGGACATATCGTGTCTGCAGTGGATATACAAGTAGTTCCAAAAAAGATTCAAGATATCATTGAATCGGGACCACCGAAGAATGTTTGGAAGTTTAAAGTTTTCTCAGTCTTGTTGGCTACTATAGGAGATTCGTTAAACGATTCTCTATTCTGGAAGTATCATTAACTAAGCTTCTATGAAAGGATATTATCTTTGAATGGAACGAGAAACAACAACTTAGCTTTGACCAGCTCAAGCAAGTATTGACTCATGCACCAGTCCTAACCCAACCAGAGTCTGACAAGGACTATATAGTATACAATGATGCTTTACATCTCGGGTTAGGATGTATATTGATGCAAGGAGGCAAGGTTATTGTGTATGCTTCAAGAAAACTAAAGTCACATGAAATGAACTATCCTACTCATAACCTTGAATTGGATGCAGTTGTGTTTGCATTGAAAATCTGAAGGCATTATCTTTACAGAGAAAAATGCTACCTCTTCACCGATCATAAAAGTCTCAAGTACCTATTAACATAGAAAGAACTGAACTTTCGACAAAGGATGTGTATGGAACTCTTTAAAGATTATAATCTTGTCAATGATTATTACCTGGGCAAGGTTAATGTTGTTGCTGATGTGCTTATTCGCAAGCATGTGCATGTCCTTCGAGCTATTAATGCTTATTTCAAGCTTAGAAGGTATCGACCTTTAGTAGTCGAACTTAAGATTTAGTCTACTAGTGTATCGAGGATTAAGTCAATGCAAGTTTAAGATCCTGAATTACAAGCCATTATTTCTAAACTTCAGAATAATCCTGATTCAGAGTTTAAGGTCAATACAAAAGGACTCCTAAGCTTTTGTGATCGAATCTGTGTACCTAATGACAAATTACTTTAAGATAGCATCCTTAATGAGGCTTACTGTAATCCTTTTTTCTATTCGTCCAGGATTTGTGAAGATATACAAGGATCTTTGGGAACTATACTGGTGGCCAGGCATAAAGCAAGCTATTATAGAATGTGTCTAAGTGTCTTACATGCTAGCGATTCAAGGCTGAGCATCGTGTCCCCACTGGATTATTGCAACCTATTAAACTACCTAAATAGAAATTGAAAAGAGTCACTATAGACTTTCTTAGTGGGCTACCATTAACACCAGCCAAGCATGATGCTATTTAGGTGATTGTTGACCATTTCACCAAGTCGGTTTACTTTTACCCATTAGAATGGACTACGGTCTCTCTAAACTAGTTGACTTGTACATAAAAAAAGTTGTCAGGTTTCACGAAGTACCCAAGTCAATCATCTCAAATCGAGATCCCAGTTTTCTTCTCGATTTTGAAGATCAATGCAAGGAGCTCTGGGCATCAGAGTTAATCTCAGTACTACTTTCCACCCTTAGACTAACAGTCAGTCATAAAGGGTAGTTTAGATTTTGGAAGACATGCTTCGAGCATGCATCATTGATTTTGAAGGAACTTGAGAGAAATCCCTACCTCTCATTGAATTTGACTATAATAATAGCTATCAAGATTTGATCAAAATGGCACCATATGAAGCATTGTATGATAGGAAATATAGAACATCGTTATGTTGGTCTAAACTCAGTAAGGGTAAGGTGCTAGACCTTGACTTACTTCGGGAAATAGAAGAACGGGTTACCATTGTCCATGATAGCCTTAAGGCTGCCTTTAATCGAAAAAATGCCTATACTGACCTCAAATGACGAGACATACAGTTTTTATGGGAGAGAAAGCTTTTTTGAAAGTCTTCTCATAGAAAAACATTCTACGATTTGGCAAAAGGGGGAAAACTTAGCCCCCGCTTCATTGGCCATTTTAATGTCTTCTATGTATCGATGCTTCGTAGATATCGTTCTGATCTATTACATATCATTAAACTAGAAACTGTTGAGATTCAACCAAATCTGATCTATAAGGAAGAACTGGTACAGAAATTGGCAAGGGAAGTAAAAAAACTTCGTAACAAGAATATTCCTCTTGTCAAAGTACTTTGGAGGAGTTACAAGGTTGAAGAAGCTATATGGGAACTAGAAGAGACCATGAAGAATCAATACCCTTATCTCTTCGGTTTAGGTAAAATTCAAGGGCGAATTTTTCTTAAAGGGTGAGTTGTAACACCTTAGAAACCGGTCTAGTCAGAATCTAATTTTGATTATCAAAAACCCTACATCAAAAAGTCAAACCATTGCATTAACCTTTGACCAAGTGGTCAATTGTTCAAGTATTGAACCCTAATTAAGCATTGTTATTGACCAAAGACTATATTGGAAGCATTGAAACATATTTTGGTGACTAAATTGTAAAAATGAAACTATAAGGACAAAAGTGCAAAGAATTAAAAATTGAAAGACTAATCTTGCGATTAACCCCTCCCAAGCTTTGTCTCCACCCGCGTAGGACAAAGGGGGTGAATTCATTCATGTGAAGGAAAGCTTAAAGAAAGGAAGTAAAAGTTTACCTAGTTAATATAGCCAAGTAAAATTCACCATCTTCATCTTCTTTCTCCTACTTGAATAGGCAAGCACCTCTATTGTTGTTCACGTCAAAGCTTGAGCTTTCTTTGATTTTTTTCGATTCCATCTCATTCTTATTGATTGGGTAAGTTAATCCCCTCAACCTATTGGTGATTCCCATGGCTAGATCATGGTGAGTCCTAAGTTTAAGGATCATGAACTGTAAGTAGGGGTGTTCAAAATTACCCGACCCGACTGACCCAATTTGATGACCCGAAAGAAAAATACCGGGTAAATCCTGAAAAAAGTCACCCAGTCGGGTAGGGTACCTGCCCCGAGAATAATTGGGCCGGGTCTGGGCTGATTTTTCTTGACTACCGGGTACTCGACCCGATAACTTTTAATATATTTTTTTATTTTTAAATTATATTTTTATTTTAAGTTCCTTAATATTTGTACCTAAAATTAAATTTAATCTCTAAATTAGTTCTATGCTTGTATTATATACTTTTAAATTTTAAAATTTTCAACTATATTTTTATTAATTTATTAATATCGAAAGAAAAAAGCGAGATTCATATTTTTAATGCCTTTTTGGTGATAAATTTTAATATATATGTATATATATCCAAATATTCTAAAACTAACTTGAAATCACTAACTTTTGTGTTTGGATTATGTATTATATAAACTTTTAAATTTTATGTGTTTAATATGTGATTTTTTTAAATTTTTAAATTAAAAAAATTAAAAAAATATAAACCAGGTACCTGGGTTTTGCAGGTACCCGATAGCGGGTACCCAAATTAAACGGGCCGGGACACGGGCTGACAAATAGATACCCAAAGGAATCGGGTACCCGATTTTTCAGGTACCCGGTAATGAACACCCCTAACTGTAACACCCCGGTTTTGGGCCTAGGAGTTTTCTAGGTGGTTTAGATGGTCTGATGGATCGAGTTAGAGGATTCAAGACAGATCCAGGATTTAATTCGAAATAAATATTTTTGGATAAGATATGGAAAAATGTTATAAAATCATTATTTAATATGTAAATGATTTTGTTCAAATCAATTTTACAAAAAGAAATTTTGAAGAGTGACATTTTGGTTAGTGACCAAAATGTAAAGTTTTAAAACTATTTTTAGTGGTTGTTTTGTAAAAGGGTCAAAACTTAGAATCTTTAAGGAGTTATTTGGAAAAAGTCTAATATCATACTTTTCTCTTTTAATTGGATATTTTAAAAAGGTTTTAAAAGAAATAAATGGGCTTGGGGAGATTAATTCCATCATTAGATTTAAACTAAAACTTACGTAACTAACTTTTCATCAAAAGCTTTTCTCTCAAATTCTCTCCAGCCAAACACTCTTTTCCACTTCAATTTTCTCAGGTAAACACTTTATTTCAACATTATTTTGTTTTCAAATTAATCTTTAATTGTTTCCTAACAAAACCTATTTGAATTGATCTTATTTTCTCAAGAAAATTCATCCAATTAAGGGGAAAGTAAAATTTAGAGGTGAGATTCGTTCTTCTCCTCTAATATAAGGTTCTTTATTGAAATTCCTAAGTTATTGATCCTTTACATATGTTTTCTAACCTGATTTGATGATTTAATAATGGAAAATTTGTTAAATCAATGTTTAATTGATTGAATTGATGGATTTTCGTATAGGCTCTTTTTTGCTGAGTTCTTGATTGATTGTAATCATGATTTTGATGTTTAATAATGTTAATAAGTGGGCTTTAACATTGGAATCCCGAAACTAAGTGAATCTCTAATTTACTAGGTTGTTAGTGGTGAGTTTTTGAGGTGTTGTGGAGGTTTGATGAATGTTGGAGGTATAAGGATGGTGTTGTTGTGTTTTTAGATGTTAATTAATGGGTTAAAATGTTAGGTTTTGGTTGGGTTAAGTTTGGAAGATGTTTGATGTTGATTTTGGTTGTTGTGGAGGGAAATTGGGTAGAATATGTTGAGGTTTTATGTGATTTGATGTTGCTGGGCTGTTGAATACATTTTGATTCATTGAATCCTCTGTTTTTTGTATGGATAAAATAGGAGAAGTTGATCCTCAAGCTTGAAAAAATGTTTCGGAAGCTTTGGAGGCGTGTTTACCGTATCGACAAGTGAGGCTTTACGTGTCGGTGAATGAGAACGTTATTTACAGCTTTTCAAAGTTTTGAAAGTTGTGTTTGGGGGTTTAGATCAAGCTTGAAACCCTTGTCTAAGCTCAGAAGTAAGTAAAGGATGAATTCTCTCTCGAACTCGGTTTGGCAATTGGTTTTAATGCACTTTTTTGATTACATGATTATTCACTGTATATGTATGTTTTTAGCATGGCTTAATGCTGGAAATTGGTTATATGTTGATGTTGATGCATTGTGAGGCAATGCATGATTTATTAATGTTTTTGAACATTGATTAATGCAAGGTTGATTGCATTGGTTAAATGATTTTGATGATGCATATGAAAACAGTGAGTGGATGTTAATAAAATGAATTATATTGGCAAGTGATGGTATGAAAAGGTTTTAAAATGTTATCGGATATAGTTGGTCGGCCATAGGATTGATAGTGCACTATAAAAAGTCGCATTGGATGTTGAGGGATTTTGATCCGTGTATTGAAAACTCCATCAAGTACCCTAACGGTCGAGGGGTTTTGATCTTTTTACTGAAGGCTCCCGCTAGTGGGTTATGCATCCAACCGATGTGTGGGGTTGTGATTGTACTCGGTTGTAAATGTACCTTTGATTCTGGTTGTGATGGCATGAAGTATTGGGAACACTTGTTGAATCCGTGTATCTGATGTTATGTTTTGAAAAGTGGAATTTGGTTAATGACCACTTGTAAGCCAATATAATTGATGATGTATCATGAGATGGATTATGTCATTTAATTTTGATTTAAACATGTTTTACTCTTTAAGCCTTGCATTGGTAGTATGCATGGGAAAGTTTAAATTGAGGGTAGCAAATGGGATTTTGTTGTTGATCCATGATACATGTAGCATATATTTAATATGCATGTTTTGGAAATGTTAAGTGCATGGTTTGATAAGACATGATGTTGAATTGATGATTGAAAAGTGTTGTGGAAAATGGTTTTTTAAAAGGATTGTCAAATAAATTTAAATGCATTGATGATGGTTGGTTTTTGGGCATTCCTCACTTACGCTCTCTTTCCGTCAATGCAGAGAATTAAAGGTTAGAGGCATCAAGCAAACAAAGAAAATCCAAAGACTTGTCTTTGCAAAAGTACAATTTTGGTATAAACTTGTAGTAATAAAGTCAATGTGGTCGTTTGTTAATTGGGAGGGTTATTTGTTGAACTCCCTGGTTGCGCAAGTTTATATTGATGTTTTGGATGTGTAATTGGCCATTTATGTTTGTTTGAAGTTTGGTTTGAGTTTTTTACTTGTTGAGTAGGGAGCATGCCTATAGATGATATGGGTGCTAGTGTAGGCTTGTTAGACTTGCTTAATACGTTGATGTGTTGGTGATAAGCATGTTCTTGATGATATATGATGTTTAGTAAAGTGTTGAATGAGTTTAGATTGAGCCAAGGTGTCATATGTTGGACCTAGAGGTCATTACAGGTTATTGAGTACCGGTACGGGTACCCAAAAATTGGTACGCGGGGTCTGAGAAGGCTCAATCCATCGAAAATTAATAAAGGGTATCGGTACGCCTAACCACCATATTGGTAAGCCTTGAGGAAAATTTGTACTAGTGTCAGTACACAGGTTTGAGTGCCGTTACAATCCCTTCAATTTTAAAGAGCCGTACTGATACGCGAGGTACTGTATCGATACGCGTTTTGGTCACTGAAATCCTGAGTTTTGAGAAATCACAAGGGGGATTGGTACGGGGTCAAGGCCGTTTCGGTACGAGTGAGTCAACACACCGTATCGATACGAATGTATGTATATCAGAATGATTAGTTGTTATGTTCATTAAGCCGTATCGGTACGAGTTTTCCCGTATCAGTACACCCTTTTGATTTTGTGTATATCAATTTGCTGAAGTTTGGAAATCTTGCAGTTTAGTCCCTAAATGTTATGTATGCAATTGAATGAGTTCGAATGATTGTTCTGAGCTAGAATTTAACATGTGAGCATGGAATTGCACTAATAAAGGATTGGCAACCTAAATTTTAATAAAGACCCTGTAATTTTTCAAAATTACATTTTGGTCCCTAATGTGCGTTTTTGAGCAATTAACCTCGTTTTGAAATCCGATTTCAATGTAACGTTTATGCTGAAGCATGTCCTGTTAGCGGTAGTGCCCTAAGGCCTATTGTATGAACATGTTATTCTAATTATTGAATTTATTATTATGATAAATTTGCATGCTTCTGTATCCTTGAATATTATTATTCTAAATATCCCTAATCAGTTATTATTGTGGGTACAATAATAAGATAAGATTAGTATGAAGTTTGATAGATATGCTTAAGATGAATATGTGAATGAGATTCAAATCAAATTCATATATGTATTTGTTGAGAACAAATATTAGGATCGACTCGTCTTAAGATTAATACATGGATTAAAGTTATATATTAATCTTCAAACAGTTATGATATTAAATCCTTAGACCTGAAATTGCTACGGCTCTCAACATGATAATTATTATGTTTTGACATAGTTAAACATCATTTTTAATCGGACGATTATAAAGGTTATGCTTGAACATAATAAGGAATCATGCAGTGAGATGTGATCAATTAAGATGGAATTTATCCCTCTTAACATAAGAGAGATATCTTTGGGCCCCTCGATGGTTGAGACTGAGAAATGCATGGACGTGCTCAAAAGAGTTGATAAAGATCGATGTCATTTGTTTAGTCAGTTCAATTGGGCATCGAGAAACTATAGATAGAACGATATAAGGTTAACATTTTCCATGCCTTATATTCTATCAAGATATCGTGAGATAAAAGGATTATGACATAAACTGAATTAAGGTTGTCACGGATTATGAGCTTTTCATTTAACTTGGGTAGTCATAATGTCTTGCTAGAGGCCACTAATGACTTGTAGAATAAAATGTGATTTTATCTACTACCAACGTTAAATGAACCTATAGGGTCGCACACTAAGAATGGATAAGAATGGTTGTGGTTACTACTCTCAATAATAAATTTAAGATAATGCGATTATTTTAAATTATATTATTAGAGATTATTTATTTGAATTTAAAAGGTTAAATTCATAATAAAATATCTTATTTATTTTATTATTTTTATAAAATAATATTAATAAATAATATTATCAAATAATCTCATTATCTAGATTTGATTGGATTTAAATTCCTTATCAGATAAGGAATCTATTTTAGAATATATTATTTATTTTAAATAAATAATATTATTATATAAATCACTTTATCTAGAGTTGATTGAATTTGAATTCTTTATAAGATAAAAGAATTCATTATAATTTATTTAAAAGAGTTTTAATTAAATTATAATAGTGAACTCAATTTAACCCTATTCAAGTCATATATATATGTATGCATGCCAATGGTTTTGTTAGATATCTAGGTTTTTCGAAAATAGCCATCAAAACTACAAAAAAAAACTAGATTTTCGAAATCTTGATTGGAACTAGCATTCTGATAACCGTTCGCCGTGCATTCACGTGTGGATACTTGTAGAGGGCGGTCATCTTTCAAAAAGACAGCGCCTCAACACAATCGGATTCCTGAATCAGAAATCAAGGTAATTTTTTATTTCCTCTTGCGTACATTAATATGATTGCCTAAGATCCTATAAATTTTTGTAGGATAATATTTTCGATGCATTTATTTACTTGATTAGATCAATTTATTTCCTATGAAACCCAACATGTCCACCATAGTAATTATGTTGATACATTTAGACAAGATAAAAAAGAAAAAAATAGACCGGTTTAGGTTATTAGCTAGGGTTTGCTTTGACAAACCTAATGTGATCCTTTTAGTTCAATTTCGGTTAGGCCGGGCTAAGGGGGTTACATGAACCCTAGAAAAAGCCTCAATGGATTTCAAGCTTAACTCATATTGTCTTCATAGCTAAATAGTGCTATGGAATTGATTATTGTTATTGGAATCATTGTAATTCTTTTTCCATGTCTTTTGTTTTAGCTCAAGATACTGGTGGAGAAGATTCACCAACACCTAACAAGCCGTCTCACCAAAGAATCACCATTCAGGAGCCTTGAAAGCTTTAGAAGTATCGGTGAGTGTAGTTAGAGTTTCAGTAATGGCTAGGTGCCTTTTTGGTTTCATTGTTCATTGATTTTTGCATTGCCATTGTCCCTACAAGGTATGGTTATATCGAAACTTCATGTAAAGCCATATTGGTAAGCTTCGGTAAGCTTATTGTACTGAACATTGATTATTGAGTCATGACATTGATATTGTCACCATTGAAATACATATTGATAATTGATATTGCCATTGACATTATTGTTATGCCATTGGGGTTCATGGACACTTATATTGAATATTGAATATCGCATTGATAAGCCATAATATTGACAATAAAGCTTATTGAATCATTGAATTATTGACTCGCTAAATTATTGAGCAAGACTATATTGAATATTGTCATTATTATTATTATTGTTAATGGCATAAAACATTAGACCTTGGATTCGAATGGACACTGGATACAATTGGCATGCCATAGAATTCATAAGCTCAGTGGCACAAAGTGGACTACAGTCCTTGAGCTAAGGCTCTTTTGGCTATTTGGCAGGATGTATGAGATATTGGTCTTTTAGAGATGTTAGCGGGATTTGACCATTTATTGATTTGACGATGTTGTTTGGGAATTCGTGTATCTACTATCTTATGTCGATCCAAGGGATAAAATTATTGAAATTATTGTTAAAACATGATTTGAGATACATTTCCATTGACTTGTTATTATGTTTATTAATGACATTCACTATGTTTCTCATTGCATTGTTATTGACTACCTCACTAGGCTAAATAAGCCTAATGCATCTCATTTCCATGCATTTCAGGTTAAGGAATTTAAGATACGAGGATAGAGAAATGAGCAAGTTTTGCAAGTCACTCTACAAGTTCATGTAATGCTCTTTCGTCTATAAACTCCTAGAATGGTGGTATAGGGTCTAAACATGCATAAATGGCCTATTTTGATATGTATAAATGACCACTACTAGCATGTTTATGTTTAAGGTAAAAATGGACCTATGATGTTATTGGAAATTGGGTAGAAATGGCATAATTGGCACCTACATTAAGAAACATAGCAAATGTATTCAATTTATCGTAAAATTTGACATACAACAAGATATATATGCAAGAATACTGCTTGTAAAATTTCATGGACATTGGATATTGTTTAGGTGCCTAAAATGGATAAAAACCATACAGAATATGTCATTACAGACCCTATCGTACCGATACGGGTGGTGGCATAATGGTACGAGAATGCATAATTTGACCAGGTTAACAAAGCGTATCGATACGCCCTTAAGCGTATCAATATGAATTTTCGACACTGAAATTTTATTGTAGCAAGGTGTACTGGCACATGTGGTGGCATATTGGTACGGCTAAGCAAATTTGGACATAATATACAAGGGGTACCGGTACGGTAAATGGCTACTGGAATTTAGAATTTGCACTGGGTACTGGCATGAGCATAGCAGTACTGATCCCCTATTGAAATTTACCCTCCATATCTGTATAGGAACAATAGTATCGATATAGGATATTGATTTTGGAATTTGAATATTGTACGGAGTATTGGTACGAGCATAGGGCGTACCGATCCCCAAGGCTAAAAATGAATAAAATATTAATAAGGCTTATTGGTACAGACTATCGAGTATTGGTACCGATATAGGTAAGTTGGTGAAAATGTCTGCAAAGATTTTAAAACTTTTCAAATAGGGCATTGAATTTATATTGGTAAATTGGAGCCTCAAACGAAATCTAGTTAAAATTTATCGGTAGGCTATATGAAAATTGAACCACATATCGATACGGTTAACTGCAAATAGGACCTAAGAATTATAAAATTTTCAAAGTAGTCCCTAAACTTGTAAATTGGCAGATTATCCCTCTACAAGATAATTAATGCATCGAATCATCTTAAGGACATTATCGCATTGTATATCAATATTGATTCTTTGTATTGTATCATCGAAACATTGTTGATTCATCAAAATTACTGTATTGATCATCGTTATCTCCATCGGTAATATCTCTGACCCGGTTCCCTACTAGACCGGGAAGGGGTGTTAAAGCATCACATAGAATGTTCTTTCCACTATTCTGATTGCAACTAGTAGAATTTAAACGTACTTCGAAAGTAAATACACAAATGGGTACACAACATGCTTCATTGTCTTAATCATTTTTTAGATATATCAGAAAGTCATTTTAGATCACAAAATCTTTTATCTGAACAAACATGAACAATATAATTCTGAAGCTGACAATCAGGCAACATAAGGTCTCATGTAGAAATTCGTAAGGTTTTTCTTATCAAAAGAAAGATACACGTCTCTTGGACTTATGTAAACCACATAAAGAAGTAACTTTGTACTTGTCTCAAAAAACAATTATTATGTTCTTGGAGTTGTCTATCAATCATCAAATAAAATAAGTCAACCCAAAAATGATGCAAATTTGAAACTCTGTGGACTTTTCTCCTAACCCCCCTGAAACAAAAAATACATCTTTCATCTTTGAAACCTTAATGTTGTTCTTTTCACAAAACAAAGAAGCTTCTTCAAGTAAAAAATTGTCATCTCACATCTCTTATCATTTGTATCATTGCTTGGACACACTAACTAAATGTAAAATATTCATAATGTCCTGGTGACTCTGTTGTAATACTTGAGATAATTCAATAGTAACCCCAATATATTTTTCCAGCAAGTGCAAATTAAACACAAACTCAAATGATTGTAAAGAATTCAGCAACATACAAGCTTCAGCTCTTTGCTCTAGTATGTTCCATCTTCCTCAATAGTTTCAAGCACATCAATCACAAAAGGAAACATAGTAATCAAGCAAACAATGGTTTTATAACATGAACCCCAACAAGTATCTCCAACTCTCTTTATAATAGCTTCTTGATTTAATCCACAAATAGAAATCATCTACCCTTTTAGTGCCCTTATCTATGTTCCAACATTAAAAAATATGGTTTAAGGTTTAGGTTTAGGTTGTAAGCATAAGTTTTATGATTTATGATTTAGAAATTAGGGTTATAGTGTAGGGTTTAGTTTGTTTAGTGTTGATGCGGAGATATAGGCACCATGAAGGGATAGATGATTTTTGTTCTTAATCCATGGTCACTGAAGATTTTATCACTTTGTAATCATTATCTTGCCTTAATCATTTGAATAGATTGAAGAATTTATTTTCTCTTACATGAAGCATCAACCACATTAACCACACTAGCTTAATTTTAGAGTGAAAAAAAATTCCAGATGGACACAAATAAATTTTAGCATGAACACAAAGAAATAAAATGAATATTTAACAAACTAATTTTTTTTAAGGTGGCCCCCTTCCCACCTCACCTATATGTGCATTCACCACTGATTTTAACTCTGTTCCAAAATATTAATACCCAAAATTAAACCATTAATTTAGTTGGTCTCTCACATTTTTATCTTTCTGTGAACAATTTCTTTTTTTTATTAAATGGAGATGTATTATACTTTCATGTTAGAATTCGAACTCATACAAAATACGATAAGATGGACATATTTAATCTTTAGACCAATTAAAAGATCTCAAACTGTTTCTTTTCTTAATTCCACATTAAAATAACATTTTTAAAAAGGTCATAGCGTGCCTCGTTAAGCTATAACCTTTTTTATCTTTAAAAAGAAAAAAATAATAACTCCTACTAAATATGATGAACATTATTTGGACAATTAATTAGCAACTTTGAAAATAATTACAAAGGTGCTGGAATTAATGAAAGAGTTATCATTTTATGTATTGGCAGTGAAAAAAAATCCACAAGCATGCTTAATTTTATTTTAAAATATAAATATTAAATCTTAATCATAAACTCTAAACCATAAATTCTAATCATGAACTTTAAATTCTAAATCTTGTAGATAAACCCTTAAATCCTAAACTTTAAACTAAACTTTTAAACCTTAAATTAGACACATTTGTGAAAAACAAAATTTCTATCGTCAGTCTATGAAATATTTTCTTTTAATGAATAGCTAAAAAGTAAAGATTTCATCTGTAATAAACATTTTTTTGAAAAACAACCAAGCGTATAGAAATATTTGGAGACAGCATCAAAGAAGATGACACCTGGAGACCAGGATGACACTCACAGTAGAATACTGTAAAAAATTTCAAAAGGGAAAATGGAGTCGCCACCAGCCACTTTGGTAGGCCGGACACCGTTAAAAATTAACCAGAGATTCAAAACATTTGGGTTCGGGAGTCAGTTACACGCGGGGAAGGATTAGCACCCCACAATGCCCAAAATTGGTACCACGTTGATTAAGTGTTGTCGTTGCAAGAAAATAAAAATTCAAATTTTAATTTAAAATTTAATCCCCTAAAAGCAGTCTAAGGAGAATATTTTCTTATTTACAAAAACCGAGGAAGATGACTCCTGAATGACTCAGGAGACCACTTCCTAACCGATTCCCGAAATAAAATGAAAAATATTCCCTTAATATATTAAAATAAATTTATAAAAATACATAAAAATATAATCAAACCGAAATAAAAATAATACATAATAACATAATGTATATATATGATATTATATAATGCACGCATATTATATACTAAAAATAATAATAATAATGTATATATATTTCATAATATATTAAGTATAATGTAATACATATAATATAGTAAATATGTTAATATAATAAACATAAAAATAGGAAAACTTTACAAATAAAAATATATTATACGTTATACACATAATATATACTTAATAATATGCTAAATATATCATATACAAATATAATATACATTATATATAATACTATATACACGTTAAATATACATAATAATATACTATATATATGAACTATATATTATATAAATATATACATATACATTTCACATTATAATAATATATTATAAATACATATAAATATTGTATACTAACGTTATATATACATATAAATATACTAAACATATATTATACATATATACATCTTCATAATATACTATATATATTATAGATATAAATACACTATACATATTATATTATTTACATATTATATATTAATTATAATAAATGAACAAGTAAAAGTAATAACAAAACATATCGAAATAACATAAATACATAAATAAATGACCAAAATTAAAAGAAACAAAAAATAGGACAGAAATTAAAACAAAAATAAATTCCGGATCGAAATTAAAATATTTACAAGGTTTGAGGACTAAATCCCGCAATGATACCCTCGAATTAGGACCAAACTGAAGAATGCAAAAAGTTTGAGGGACCAAATGGGTAAATATTCCACTATAAATTGATTAAAACTGAATTCGGGATCGAATTGCAAAGTTTTCAAAATTTCCAGGTACCACGGAGAGAAATAAACCATGAAGCAAACTCAAACTGAAAATAATTATGGGGAGGAGGGACTAACTTGGTAATTTCTCCATTGAAAATCTGATTGAATTAAATTTAGTGACCAAATTGAAAAACAATTAAAACTTATCGAAACTTTGAGAGGTATTTTTCCATACGGAAGGACCAAAAAATAATTTTCCCCTTTTTTAAAAATACGCGAATCCTCCCCGAGTTGGGTCACTGCACCGGATATTACATGAAACGACGCAGTTTTGGCTTGGACTCGGACGCCCAAAATGACGTCGTTTAGAGGGCTTATATATGGGCATTTTATTCCCAAAAAATTCATTTTATCAAGTATTTAAAAAGAGAGAGGGAAAAATGCTTTGAAGAGCTATTGGCTGGCCGAGAGGCACCGCCGTGCGTCGTCGCCGATCGGCGATGAAGAGCTGTCACCCACGGCAGACGGAATCACCCAAAATTATCCCCGGGGTATATTTTTTCTCTTTTTCCCTTTCTTGCCTTCTTTTTTTCTCTATTTTTTTTTTTTTGTTTCGAATCTAGATTTTTGTTTTCAACCTCTAAAAACTTCTCTTTTTCATTATATTCGAGCTTCAAAAAAAGATCCTCATTACATTGCATGCATGGGTTTAAATACCTGATTTTTTATATAAAATATTGAAACAAAAGTTTCACTTGTTTGCTATTTTTTTCAAATCTGGTAATCTTCCTTTTTAATTTTGCAGGAGCGGCTTGGACGACGATGGGCGGTGGAGTCAGGCAAGTGACCAGTGGGCTGCGCGCATGGCCAATGGTGTCACACGTGGCGGCCACGCGTGGAAAGTGGGAAAGGCAAGGGGTGGTGGCTGGCACATGGGTATATTAAGGTTTAGGTTAGTTTTTAGGGCTAGGGGTATTTTGGGTAATTTATTGTAATGGGTTATTGGGTTTTAATTGGGTTATTTGGTTGTTTATTTGGGTTTGTTGTACTGGGTTTTAGGTTTATAATTGGGCTTAAAGGTCCAGACAAAATGGGTTACTACAGTTGCCCCTCTTTGCGCATTGTTGTGTAATAGGAATAGAGGAAAGACAAAAGAGTGACCATTTTGTCCGATTGGTCGGGGTTCTTTTCTCTGGCCACCGCTTCTTCTTTGGGCTTCACTTGATCTACTGGGCCGCTCTTGTAAGCAAAATCTTCAAAATAGAGGATCCGTTGGGGAAGAAAAAATGAGTTTGGCTTGCTACGACTCTGACGACGACGCAATACGTAGAGAAAATTTGACATTGTTGTAACACTGATGAAGAGACAAGGTCTATAAAACTTGATCCAGCTGCAACACTGATGAAGAGTTAGGATCAAAGATGAGAGTTCTGGCATTTGATCCGATTATAATACCGACGAGGAGATAGGATCGAAAGGTGAAGGTTTTGATATTTGATCCAGCTGCAACACTAATGAAGAGGCATGATCAAATGATGAAGGTTTGAACATTTGATTCAAAAATATCTACAGTTAAATTTCTTTTGCATTTTTCCCAAATGCACATAGATCAACGGTTTTGAGTTACCTTTATCGGTAGTTGTTTGCTCTGGGCTAGCTATACTATTCCCCTAGGTACAATTAGTTTATACCAATCATGACATTGGATTTTTCCAAAGAATTTTTTTCTTTGATAATTCGTAAAAATGGATTTTCGATGGACATTTAAATTATCCATTATCTTAAACTTTGTCGTGTTTAAGCACATTGAGCCAATATTTCTGTTGGACTTGCCAAAATGGCTTTGATCTAGCCGTCATACTAACAAAGAGATGGGATCAAAAGATGAAGTTACTTATGTCTTATCCAGCTACAACTCCTACAAAGAGAAAGGATCTGAAAGAATATATTTGGCCCAGCTACAACACCCGACGAAGAGGTATGACCGAAGAATAGTATAGTTCGACCAAGCTACAACACCTGATGAAGAGGTAAGGTTTAAAGTCAATAGGTTTGATCCAGCTACAACACCGATGAAGAGGCAAGACCTGAAGTTAGTAGGGTTGATTCAGCTACAACACCGACAAAGAGGCAGGATCGAAAGTCAATAAATTTAGCCCAGTTACAACACCCGACGAAGAGGTAAGATCGAAATTTAGTAAATTTGGTTTAGCTACAACACCGACGAAGAAGAAGAACCGAAAGTTAGATTTGACCAAGCTACAACACCCGACGAATAGGCAAGGTCTGAAGTTAGTAATATTGATCCAGCTACAACACCTAACAAAGAGGCAAGATCTAAAAGAATAGATTTTTGCCTAGCTACAACACCCAACGAAGAGGCAGGACATGAGGATAGTATAGCTCGACCAAGCTACAACACTTGACGAAGAAGCAAGGTCTAAAGTCAATAAGGTTGATCTAGCTACAACACCTGACGAAGAGGCAGGATCTGAAAGAGTAGATTTGGCCCAGCTACAACACCTGCGAAGATGTAAGACCAAAGAATAGCATTTTGGGTCCAGTCACTCCATTAATGGAGGAACTGGATTGAATAACCTCTTGGAATACAACCACTCTATCAGTGGAGGGACAAGATTGAGTGACGACAACTTGATTCTATAGCACCATCAACGGAGAAGTAGAATCGAAGAACACCAACTCAAACCTTACTACAGCATCAACGACAGAGCAAGATTAACCAACAACTTGGACCCAGTCACACCATCGACAGTGAGACAAAATCAAATAACAGCAACTTGGATTCTACTACATCATCAACAGAACATCAAAATCAAAAACAACAACTCAAACTTTACTACACCATCAATGGTGGAACAAGATTGAAAATCAATAACTTGGACCTAGCTACACCATCAACGGAGGGATAGGATCGGATGATAGTAACTTGGATTCTACGCAACATCAATGGAGAAGCAGAATCGAATAATAATAACTCAAACCTTACTACACCATCAACGGTGGAGCAAGATTAGATAGCAACAACTTGGACTCAACCACACCATCAATGGAGGGATAGGATCGAATAACAGCAACTTGGATTCTACCGCGTCATCAATGGAGAAGTAGAATCGAATAACAACAACTCAAACCTTACTACACCATCAAAGGTGGAGCAAGATTGGATAACAACACCTTGGACCCAGCCACACCATCAATGAAGGGACATGATCGAATAATAGCAACTTGGATTCTATCGCATCATCAACGGAGAAGAAGAATCGAATAACAGAAACCCAAACCTTACTACACCATCAACGGTGGAGCAACATTGGATAGCAGCAACTTGGACCCAGCCACACCATCAACGGAGGGACAAGATCGGATAACAACAACTTGGATTCTATCGCACCATCAACGGAGAAGCAGAATTAAATAACAACAATTCAAACCTTACTACACCATCAACGGTGGGGCAAGATTGGATAGCAGCAACTTGGACCCAGCCACACCATCAACGGAGGGACATGATCGGATAATAGTAACTTGGACCTTGATACGCCATCAACGAAGGAACAAGATCGGAGGATGAAGCTTTGATTTCTTTCTATGACTTGTTCCTGATTTTTTTTATTTCTTTCTTTTGATATTTTGATTTTTCAATTTTTTGACTTTTTCCTTTTTTATTTTTTGACTCTTTTCTTTTTTTTCTTTTTTTGCCTAATTATAATTCTAAAGAGGAAATTTGAGGAAAATTTTTAATCTAGTATTACCATCAACGAAAAAAATGAGACCTTGCAAAAAAATTTGATCTGTTGCACCATCAATGGAGAAGCAAAATCTAGACAAAATTTTATCTACTACACCATCAACAGGGAGATGATATCTGGAATGTATGGGGATCTACTACACCACGGACAGAGAGATGAGATCCAAAGGAAAATTTGATCTTATAATACCACTGATAGAGAGACAAGATCGAGAAAAAGTGGGAACCGCTACATTACTAGCGAAGAAGTGAGATCCTGAAAATAAAACAAAACATTTATTAGTAATTGTCCAAAAAATCTTGCCTGTTGATACCTTATATCCCGAGATTTTAGAGTTTCTGTTGTTTGGCATCTTTTAGGGCTAGAGGTTGGTTATCATGTCGTTGTCCCCACGATTGAGGTTCTTTGTTATCTTCCCTGGACCTATTTGTACGTTCACGTCAAAATTAATGCATCATGAATGCGCCTAATTTTATGCCTAATGTGTACGTCTAATCTAAATGCATGATAACTCGTATGAATGTATGATGCATACACTTGATGTTAAATGATCTCAATGAATGTGTGAATGATTTTTTTTGCCCCTCAAAGGATGCCCCTGACTCTATGTTGGTCGGATTGAGTTCTCAGTCTTATTTTGCGAAGATGTCTCCAATCTTTCTTGGCTTTGATCATCTTCTTGTGGGGTTATCTTTCTGGGTGTATGGCCCCAAAATTATTTTCATTGAACTTCGTCTAGAACGAAGAGAATTCAAAGCTTGAAGTATGTTTTCGCCTTTTCTTGAAAGACTTCTATTGTTTTCAAGAACGCGTTATGTTGTCTCCCTAACCGGGTCTATAAATTTGTTATGTTGGTTCATGACAACTCATTACTTTTGGCTCTGGCGAAATGCTACAGGCGATTATTGATATAGTCGTCTAGGGTAAAGAAATCTGACTCAGCAATGGAGGCTCGCTTTTAGAACTCGTCGGGAAATACCCCTAGACATGGAGCATTGCAGAGGCATGGTATACGTACAAACGCGACGGTCATTCTTAAAATTACCCCTGGACTGGGCTTTTGCATCAGTTCAGTAAAGTGCTAGATTAGTCAACTTTTGCTTTATCTAGTATTGTTGGCATGGGACATCCTGGGGACTAGTTTCAAATTGTGAATATATGCATGTAAATGCAAGGTGCATGTCCTAGATGCAGAGGTACTGATTCAAAAATGGTTCCCGTGGCTCAACTTCTAAATTTACGGGATTCATTTGAAAACTTTAAACGTTGCATTGACATTTAGACTACTGAATTTTCTCCCGATGATGAATCTTTTCGAATCGGAAACCAATCGTGAATCAGTATTTCATTCTGGTGTAATGCAAAAAAAATTAAAATGTTATGATGGTGTCATGAAATTAATGCAAAATGAATAGGTCTGCTATGATGTGATCTTAATGAAGTACGATAAAAAAATGGGCCATTTCAGAATTATAATAACCGAATGAATAAATTAAATGGTAAATAAGGTAAAAATTAAAATAGATCAAAACCTAAAAATGGGTGACCGCTAAACGGGCAGAGTTTCGCATGGCTTAAAAGGGTTGGCTCCTACGACTCACTATATGCGGTTTGGATCTAAAGTAAAGGATACCCGAACTGTCACTAGGACATCGATTTGGGAGAATAAGACCCTTATACTATTCGGGGGTGAAAACTAAACGAAATATAAGGATCGAACTCCATGAGCACATTACAACACTATATGAAAATCCCACAAAGCGAAGTAATCTCTCCCAGTTAAGGGTTGGGGAGCTTGGGGTAGAAAGCTCATGCATGAATGTCGAGAGATTAAAAATTAAATTAAATTGAATTTTTCGAATTTCTTGTAAGACAACACAAAATCAACATTGGCCTGACTCTCTTAAAAATATCCCCAACGGAGTCGTCATCTGTAATAAACATTTTAAAAAAAAATAAAATCAAGCATATAGAAATATTTGGAGACGACATCAAAGAAGAAGACTCTGGAGACCAGGATGACACTCCAGTAGAATACCGTAAAATTTTTAAAAAGGGAAAATAGAGTCGTGACCGGCTACTTTGGTAGGCCGGACACCGTTAAAAATTAACCAGAGATTCAAAACATTTGGGTTTGGGAGTTGATTATACGTGGGGAAGGATTAGCACCCCCACATCGCCCAAAATCGGTACCACATTGATTAAGTGTTGTCAGTGCAAGAAAATAAAATTTTGAATTTAATTTAAAATTTAATCCCCTAAAAGCGGTCTAAGGAGAACATTTCCTTATTTATAAAAACTGAAGAAGATAACGCCTGAATGAGTCAGGATACCACTTCTTATTTGGTTCTCGAAATAAAGTGAAAAATATTCCCTTAATATATTAAAATAAATCTAATATCTTAAAAATACATAAAAATATACTCAAACCGAAATAAAAATAATACATAATAACATAATGTATATATATATATATGATATTATATAATACACATAATAATAATAATAATAATAATAATAATAATAATAATAATGTACATATATTTCATAATATACTAAGTATAATGTAATACACATAATATAGTAAATATGTTAATATAATATACATAAAAAATAGGAAAACTTTACAAATAAAAATATATTATATGTTATACATATAATATATACTTAATAATATGCTAAATATATCATATACATATATAATATACATTATATATAATACTATATACACTTTAAATATACATAATGATAATATACTATATATATGTACTATATATTATATAAATATATACATATAAATTTCACATTATAATAATATATTATAAATACATATAAATATTGTATACTAACATTATATATACATATAAATGTACTAAACATATATTATACATATTATATACATCTTCATAATATACAATATATATTATAGATATAAATACACTACATATATTATATATTAATTATAATAAATGAAAAAGTAAAAATAATAACAAAACATATAGAATATAACATATATACATAAATAAAGGAATAAAATTAAAAGAAAAAATGGAAGAAATTAAATAAAAATAAATTTTGGATCGAAATTAAAAAATTTACAAGGTTTGGGGACTAAATCCGTAATTATACACACGGACTAGGACCAAACTAAAGAGCGCAGAAAGTTTGAGGGGCCAAATGGGTAAATATTCCATTATAAATTGATTAAAATTGAATCGGTGATCGAATTGCAAAGTCTTCAAAATGTTCAAGTATCACGAAGAGAAATAAACCATGAGGCAGACCAAACTGAAAATAATTTTGGGGCGAAGGGACTAACCTGGTAATTTTTCCATTGAAAATCTGATTGAATTAAATTTAGTGACCAAATTGAAAGCAATTAAAACTTACAGGAACTTCGGGAGGCATTTTCCCATGCGAAATGATTAAAAAAATAATTTTCCCTTTCTTAAAAAAATATGTGGATCCTCCCCGGATTGCGTAAATGACGTCATTTTGGGTCTAGACTGGACGCCCAAAACTGCATCGTTTAAAGGGCTTATATATGGGTATTTTATTCCCAAAAAATTCATTATATTGAGTATTTAAAAAAGAAAGGGAGAGACTCTCTAAAGAGCTATTGGCTGGCCGAGAGTTGCCATCGTGGGCCGTCGCCGATCGGCAGCGAAGCGCCACCACCCACGACGGCCGGAATCACCCAAAATTATCCCCGAGGTATGTTTTTTTCTCACTTTTTTCATTTCTTGTCTTTTGTTTTTCCTGAAATTTTTTTTGTTTTTGTTTCGAATCTGGATTTTTGTTTTCAACCTCTAAAAAAATCCTCCTTTTTTATTATATTCGAGCTCCAAAAAAATATTCATTACATTGCATGATTGGGTTTAAATACCCAATTTTTTCATATAAAATATTAAAAAAAAATTCACTTGTTTGCTTTTTTTTTCAAATCTGGTAATCTTCCTTTTTAATTTTGCAGGAGCGGCTTGGATGGCAATGGGCGGTGGAGTCAGGCAAGTGGCCGGTGGGCTTGCGCGCATGGCCAATGGTGTCGCACGTGGCGGCCACGCACGGAAAGTAGGAAGGACAAGGGGCGGCGGCTGGCAGATGAGTATATTAGGGTTTAGGTTAATTTTTAAGGTTAGAGGTATTTTAGGTAAGTTATTGTAATGGGTTTTTGGGTTTTAATTGGATAATTGAATTATTTGAATATTTATTTGAGTTTGTTATATTAGGTTTTGGGTTTATAATTAGGCTTAAAAGCCCGAACAAAATGAGTTACTACATCATCTTATATTAAAAACAATGTAAGTTATTATCCTTGACAAAGATAGTTTCTTGTTCTTATCATTATGCAATATATAGTTAATTATAGAATATACAAAAATCAGGGTATTTCTCGTCTATGAAAGTATTTATTTAAGCATTATCTTCTTGCTTCTCATTTTTAATTTGATGATCCACAGAATAAAATTCAAATTTTGTATATATGCAAAGTCTATCCCTATCTTTTGATAATAAAAAAGTCTATACCCATCTTTGTTCTTAACTCTGTCAACGTTGTCAAATTCAAAATTAGTAAATATATAATGAAATTTATCAACCAATGAAGGATGAGCATGGTTAAGAAAGATATACAAAGAATAGTTACTATTAATATAATATATATTTTTTTATTTTTGATAAAATTTGTTTCTTATCATCATTTTAAAGAAAATTATTTTTCGTATTTTCTATTGTTTGGTTGATATAAAATGGATTGGTTAACTAATTAATCATAATTTTATTTTCTTCTTATCTTACAAAGTTATCTTATAATGAGATTTTTATTTAATTCAACAATGTCTTTAAACTATATAGCTATTTTGAGTTAGATATCTAAATTATTATTTTTGTCAAACTAAATACTTAGACTATAATTTATAACCACTTTAAATTCTTACTGCTAACTAAGTCGTTTGAGGTAACGTGACACATCTAGAAAATACGACGTGACACTACAAGAAAACATCACGCAAAAAAATGGTAAAAATATAAAAAATATAAATGGTAAATACTTATAAATTTAAATATTTTAAATATTTTTATAAATATATATTTTTAAAAATAATTGAGAATATTCTAAATTCTATTATACTTTTTTTGGAATTGTTCATAGTTTTGTCCGGCAACACTTTTTGATAGTGTCGTGTGACATTTTTTTATTGTGCACGCCACCTTATTTGGCAACTTACTTATTTTTGTGTTTCTGTTTTGGTTATCAACTATTTTTTTTTATAAAATGATACTTAACATTACGTTTTGTTTCTATTAAGAAAATGTCACATCAGCTTTGTCGTTAAAAATAGAAACATAATGTAATGTTAGGTACTATTTTATTAAAAAAATATTTAAGTGACCAAAATAGGAACACGAGAATAGGTGGCTACCAAATTGATAGTTTACCCTAAAGAGTAATATGACAATAGACCCAAAGTGATTGTGGATTATAGTTTAAATACCTAACTATAATTTAAATGTTTATTCGATAAATATAGTTTAAATAACTAAGTAAAAAATATAGTTTAAGAACTTATTATTAAATAAAGGCTTAATAGTAAAAAAAGTGCTCAAATTATATATATTTTTTCGGATAGGTGTCTAAAGTATTTTTCAGCCCAAATAGATGTCTAACATTTTCACTGTTACCATTTCAGGTGCCTTACAGTAAACGGCCGTTTAAAAATTTTAGTTAGCAAATAAAAACATGACACGCGACATGCTTTATTTTATTATTTTTTTAAAATTAAAATTTTTAAAAATATCCTAAAATTCTCAAAATTATCCTCAAATCCCGAAATTCTCAAGTCACAAATCTATATTCCAGCCGTTGCCATCGGCAATCGCTGACGATGTGCTCACCACTTTCGTCGCCGAACTCCCACGATCATTTTTCTCATTCTTTCGTCGACGAAAGTTGACTTACGACATGCCTAACGTCAAAATAAAGCTAAACTATAGGAGGAAGAAAAAAGAAACGATGGGTGGCAAACGACGAACGATGTGCGGGTCTTGCGACGAAAGGAAGAGGCTTTATTCCGTTGCCGACAGCGTGATGAACGATGACCACAATGACCGAATTTAGGGATCTATGGATTTTGGGTTATTTTGGGAAATTTAGAGTTTTTTTAATTAAGTTAAGAGAAGTAAAACAAGAAATTAAAATCAAAGTCATGCGTTATATTTTGATTGGTTAAGAGAATTTATTTAAACGATCAGACATCTAAAATAGTAACAGTAAAAATGTTAGGCACCTACTTGAGTAAAAAAATACTTTATACACTTATCTGAAATAAAATTTAGTTTGAGCACTCTTTTTTCAAGCTATTAAGCCTTCAATTAGGCAAAATTTGGAAAATAATCCAATTGGGAATTTTTTTTGGAAAATAAGGTATGTTGAACTATATTTTGGGATCTAGGCCATTTTGAATAGTGCACATGGCAGGACGCTATGTGCACATGACGTTCTAACTGTTGAGTCAATTATCTAGCTTTCAATTTGAAGACTTGGCTCACTGTTGATTCAATTATTCGGTTCACTAGCTTGGCATGGAAGATGAATGTGGCGGCAGTGGCATCGCCATTTGCAAGAGGCGTTGTCACTATGCATAAAGCCATCCTGCATGGCTACGCCTGCGCCTGCTCGCAGCTTTTGTATAAAGCTGGCCCTTACAGGACGCGAGCTAAAGGTGGCGTCGTCACTGTGCATGCATGCATGCAAAGACCAGCTTTCACGTGAAAGCTGGTCCGGTCCGGACAATATAATTTTTTTTATTTTTTTGTTATATATAGATAGGAGGCAGGCAAGTTTGTGAAGAAAGAGAGGTATACGAAGAAAAAAATTGAGAGAAAGCTAGTAGAAATTAGTAGAGTTTCGAGTGAAAATTAGTTAATAATTTTGATAGGAAAATATTTGAAGACGTTAAAGGTAAAGGTTGTTCTAGTATATTTGTTTGTAAATTTTTTTGATTTCTCAAAAGTAAGTAAGTATTTTAATTATCTATTTTTAAAATTGTATTATTTTATAGATTTTTTTGTGTGATAGAAGATATATTGAAATGATAATTATTGTTTATTTTTGAAAGATTTAGAGTAAATTTAGATGGCTTCTTGTTGAATATGATAATTTTTTGTATTTTTTGAAAATATCTTCGGATAGATGAAAATTTTTAAAGTTAATACATTTTTGGTTGTATATATATTCGAATGACATCTCATATTCATGAACAACAAGTAAGTAATTTAAATTTATTATGTCATGTTCAAAAATATTTTATTATAATAAAATAATTAATTATAGGGTGTAGAGCATACCATTTGTCATCGAGGAATGAAGATCAAGGAACTTTCGGACCGCATAATTTATTTGTTATAGGTCGCCAGTTTTTATAATGCTTCATTTCTCCGTGGATTTAAAATTGTCCTCAGTTTGATTACTGGATTGATAGAACGGTGGAGACCAAAGACTCACACATTTTATTTTTTATTTGGCGAATGCACAATAGCTCTAGAAGATGTATCTATACAGCTTGGTGTCCCAATAAATGGGAATCCGTTGGTGGGACAAAACAACTATAATATGTATGGGTTTTGAAGCCAGTACCTCGGCAAAATTCCTCCTGAGGCATGTGTTAACGGTTTACGCGTGAGAATTTCATGGTTGCATAATGAATTTATCATAACAGAGGGCTCTACTCGCGAAGAACTTGTATATGCACCTCGAGCATATATATTGCAAATCATTGGTGGGATATTGATGCAGGATACATCTAGTGGTCTGGTTCATACACAATATCTGCCGATGTTGGCTGAGTTTAGCACAGTTGGGCAATATAGCCGGGGATCTGCAATTTTGGCATTCTTATACCATGAAATGTGCAAGGCCGCAGTTATGATTGGTGAGAGAAAGACGTCAGATATGGGAGGATGTCAAATCTTGTTGCAGTCGTGGGCTTGGTACAGGCTGATTTATCTAATGCCCATTGTGGAAGTACCTGTACCCATGCAGTTTCCGCTTGCTAGAAGGTCATATTATGATTACAATTGTCATATAGATATATATTTTATTGATCTAATATTTATCTACAATGACTTAGAAATATAAGTTCAATATCTTTGCAGATGGAGACATAAGTTAAGGAATGCGGGGGCCGTGCACAACACTGTGAGAGATATACGACTAAAGATCCAAACAATAGGAAAAGATCAGGTATCATAATATTATTTTAAATTAAAATTATGACTTTGTATTTTTAAAATAATATGTTTTATGTATATATGTGTATTAATATTTGTTTTTTACAGTTTATTTGGATGTCGTACGAGAATCCAATAATCAAGGCTTGCATACTAGAAAGTGTGCTTGAATGTAAAACATTCTAGGGTGCAGTTGTGCCTTTAATTCATTTTTCTATTATTGAATATCATTGTGGTGATAGAGTGTTACGGCAATTCAACTTTCATCAATCTATTCTTAGAGCTCCACCTGATAGTGAACATATACATACCGTATCTAGAGGTAGATTCGATGCGAACTAGGTTGTGAAGCAAGCCAATTTTATTTCACGGTGGGAGGAAAGATATATGTGGTGGGCTAAAAATTTGAGTCCAATCGAAGCTAATGATTTTGAATTTAATACAGAGTATTATTCATGGTTTTCGAAAAATAGAAAATCGTTCTTAGTATCTGTTGAAGCTGCAAATAAATGGCTTGAAGATCTGCGTTGCTCGAAACATGTACACTTACCGGTATCAGATTTTGGTCAGAGCTCAGAAGAACTAGCAGACGAACCAAATTTCGATGCTTCTACATGTTGGCATTCTTCATGGTCTCCGATGCAATCCCCCCAAGACAATATCCACCATTTGGTAATGTTTCAGAACAGCCACCTTTTGGTGACAACTCATCATTTTATCAACCATTTGGATTTGGTAATGTTCCGGAACAATCGCCAATCAATTTTCCATTTGGTGACAGCTCATCTTCTCAGCCGGATTACAATGATGATGGGAAGACTTACATACAACAATTTCAATACGGTACACCACCATCTATGCAATCGATGGATGATCAATTTGGAAATGATGAGCAGACTCCGAATCAACCACGAAGAATGGTTCAACCCTTTAGACGGTACGATCAAACATCATCCTTACACCGACAGGAATTGTCGAGAAGGAGGAGAAAATCGGACAAAAGGCAAAAAAAATTGTAATAGGTTTTTAATTAGAAATATTGTTTGTTTACTGTTTTAGTTTTTAGATTATTGTATTTTGATTTAATTTATCCTTTTTTTATTTACACCAATATTTTTTTCGATTTAATTGCAAATTCTCAAATTCAATTTTTAGATTCAAATTCAAATTCAAATTCAAATGCAAATTCAAATACATATTCAAATTCAAATTAATATTCGACTTTTAAAAGTCAAATTCAAATGCAAATGAAAAATGCAAGTTCAAATTCAAATGCAAATACAAATACAAATGCAAATGCAAGTTCAAATTCAAATGCAAATGCAAATGATTATAGAGTCAAAAATGAAAACTTTCAAATTTGTCCCTTTTAAGTTGAATGCCCAGTTTAATGTTTCTATTGTGAATAATAATTCTATTGTGAATTGGTTGAAATTTAAAAAAGTTAAAAAAATAAAAAAAGTACAATGCAAAGTTAAAAAATTGTATTTATTTGTTAAAAATACATAGAATTGATTGCAAATTCAAATGAAATACATTACAAATTTATATTAACACAAAATTTAGGTTTATGGTCCAGCACGATAGTTGGAAAGATTTGATTTGTTCGGACACTTGGTTCTTGTGTGACCTGGTCCCCTACAAAGTGTACAATGCTTAACTTGCACTCACCCCTCTCTGTTAATCGGATCATCCATATTCGTATGAACGCGAGTGGAACTCGGCCGACCCTTCAGCTTTCTACGAAGCTCTGGGTTTGGTATATATTCTTCGTATATTGGCTCTACCGGCCAATAATTTTAGTTGGGGATGGTGTTAAACTGAATTATGTATATATTTGCCACAATGTGTAGGTTATAACACGGATCTGCAAACCTGTAAGGATCCATATGAATATGCATACATGCAGCGTACGCGTGAGAGCAGGGATATCGAAATGCTTAAAATTGACCACAATCACGCCATATCTGATGAAGTTTTACAATAAACGTTCTTTGCTCACCCCGGACCATAGCTTCGATAGTAAATTCTGCACCACTTGGGTCAAATGTTATAACTCTCATAGCGCTTGCATCTGCTTGAAGAGCGATCATTCGATCCTAAAGGGTTCTAGACCAATTTTGTCCGCTATTTATCTAGGCGTTAACTTCATGCCCTTTGTCGGGCCAAACTTTACCCAATCTGAAGTAAGTTTCCCACACAATACTTGCAATTGGGAGATGGCGTGTTCCTTTAAGCACCGAGTTTATAGCCTTAGCAAGGTTTGTTTTCATATGGCCGTAACGTCACCCTTCATCATAGGCTTGTGACCATCTTTCCTTGGGGATGTCATTTGCAAACTTAAATACAAGTGTGCCATACCGCTTCAACCTTCTTATCCCCGCGTCAAATTTGGGTCGAACTAGTTCATACCCTATTAAAAAAAGAATAGTTAGTCTAAATCAAATAATAAAATATCATAAATAAATTAATATTTTTTATAAATAACAAATAATAATTTACATGCGCCTAAAATCTCTTTTCAGATAATGGGGTTTTCGAAACTGGTCTTTGCATTTGCCGCAATATGTCGCACACAATATGCTGGATATGCATGCGGAGGAGCCCATAAACTTTTTGGTCTGTTAATTACTGATAAGAGCACAGTCCCTTTATCAGAAATCATACAAACCCTGTCTTCTTTTACTACATGGTTACGTAAATGCTTCAAAAAGAATTCTCATCCATCTACGTCTTCCTTTTCAACTATGGCAAAGGCAATTGGAAAAATATTACTGTCTCCATCTTGTGCAACAGCCGCGAGTAATATATGACTGTACTTCCCATACAGCCATGTACCATCCACTTGAATCATGCGTTTGCAGAATGGGAACCCTTCAATGCAAGCCTTAAATGCCCAGAACAATTTACTAAATATCCTTTTACCAGTAATTAGTTCACCTTGTAAGGTGTACACCGACATTGTTTTGTACTCTATAATGGTTCCTGGATAAATATTTGCATTGCTCGTAAAAGAGCTAGTAGCTCATTATACGATTTATCCCAATATCTATACACCTGCATCATTGCCTTTTGCTTTGCCATCCATGCCTTGTAGTAAGATGGAATATATCCAAGCTGAGTTCGGATGGATGCTACTAAGACTGCAATCGAAATCCTTGGCTCCTTTTCAACCAATAACCTGGTGTAAGCACATATTAGATCGGAGTCTAAATTAATGTGGTCATGTGATAATGATATATTTGAACATGTGTGCTGCTCAATGAACCGTGTCACCTCCCACACCTGACTCCTCTTCTTGTGTGAAATTTTTACCCACCAAGGACATTTGCTCTTCCAATTAATACATCTTACGCAATAGGTTTGCGTATTAGACTCAACAACATATAATCGCGTATGACGTTTGATGCAGTACTCCTTAACGGCCAATTGGACATCTTTTTTTGTTTCGAATTGAGCCCTCAATTCCAATTCTCCATAGTTGGAAGATGATGAATAACCAAATACGCGAGCTTCATGTTCTGGATCTCGCATTGCAGTATAGTCCACCTCATACATACGGGCTGGAGGTTCATAAGCTGGATAAATGGGTTCCGGTTGCTCGCTCTGTGGTTCAACATAACCCCAAATCGGCTTTTCATTTCCCAAACCAAGCCTAGCGACAACCGCATTCCAAACATCATCTTCAACCTCAAGACCATTACCTTCACTTACATCTCTCATAACAGCCTCAACATCACCAGCATCGAGTAAATGCACATCATCATCTTCCTCAATAGGCACAATATTTTCTTCATCCTCACTGAAATGATCAAGCGATTCGCCCCAACGACCAACTATGTTTTCAGTGTCACAATATGTTGATGAGCTCATTCTATCTACATATTAAAAAAATCATATTACTACTAGCACTGAACAAATTTTCTTATTAAAAATAACAAAAAATGTATTAACTTCAAAACTTTTTATCTTTCTGAATATATCTTCAAAAAATACAATAACTTACTTACTTTCTAGAAATCGAGAAGATTTACAAACAAATATACTTTAACAGCCTTCACCGCCTTCAACTATATTTTAAACAAAATTATCACTCGGATTCTATCAAAATTTTCTCTCAAATTTTTTTTTCTAAATCCGTGTAATATCCACCCTTTCTCCTCATCTTGTATATATACAATTAATTATTTAAAATAATGACATATATAATTTTATTATATTAAAAATTATTTTTTAATTTTTATTCAAAGGCTCGAAAATATGTGCACGAGTGCTCTATTATTTATAATCTAGACTATTTCAGATTGTGTCATTCATGCAAATCATTACTATTACTTTTTATCTGAGAAATAAATAAATAAATAATGAAATTATTAATGTTTCCTAGAGCTGTAACAATGAAGAGATTGCAAGACAATACGACTCTGCAGCTTATGAATTTTCTTTCATATTCATTGATTGATTCATTTAGCTGTCCATTCCTTCATATTTATAACTTCTTCAATTTTTTAATATTACAAAAGAAAAAAAAACATAATTTACATTGCTGCACAAAGCAAATCATATCAAATATAGCAAAACAAGAAGAAGAAAGGAAATCTACAGTGCCAAACATAATACTATGAAAAATAACTCATGAAAAATTAAACAAAACAAAACATAGATCATATTGGCATTCTTTAGTGTGTTTTTTTTCTATGATGAAAAATCCAGAAACCATATCTACATATAAGAAAACCCCATTATCAGATAAATACTGGAAGTAGACAATCCTAAAAGAAAATAAAAACAGAAATACATTCTTAATTTGAAATTTTAAATCTATAAAAATTAATTATCATTCGAATATATCTTCAATCACACAAAAATATATACAAACTCATATAACTAAAAAAATAGATTAATTAAAAGCATAAATTACTTACTTACTTTCGAGAAATTGAGAAGATTTACAAAAAAATATATTTTAACCGCCTTCACCGTCTTCAACTATATGTTAAACAAAATTATCACTCAAACTTGCCGTATTATGTTCTCTCATTTTTTTTTTCAAATTCGTGTAATACCCACCCCTTTCCCTCATCTTATATATACACAATTTAAAAAAAAATAATAAACTGACCAGCTTTCACGTGAAAGCTGGTCTGCATGTTACACAGTAAAACGCCACCTAGAAGTGGCGTTATCCTTGAGCACCGGCCCCCACTTGGCTCAGCCAAGTCTTCAATTGAAAGCCAGATAATTGGCTCAACAGTTAGAACGCCATGTGCAATGTTCAAAATGGCCTAAATCCCAAAATATAGTTCAACATATTTTATTTTCCAATTTTTTTTTTCCAATTGGATTATTTTCCAAATTTTGCCCTTCAATTAAATCTTAAATAAAACATAGTAAATACAATAAACTGCTGACTAAAATGATTAATTAAATAAAATAAATTGGCATCGGCCTTGTTAACTGGACTCTATATAGTCTATATAAAAAGAGACAACATTTTCTTATTGCAAAATCCAAGCTTATTCGTTCGTATATTCGAAAAAAACTAAAGAAAAACAAAAAGGTTGTTTCCGCAAAGAATCAAATGGACGTGAGCATAGAATACTTCCATACGCTCTCATTTGTCCTCCTTTCAAGCTTTTAATCAAACATAGCTGACATCAGCATTAGTCAACGTTACAAATAAAAACATATGGGTGAGTTTAGCTAGGATAGGTTTAGGGTACAGTTAAAAATAATAAGTTTTAAATTTATTTAAAAGATTAAACTTTTAAATAATATTTTATGTTGGCTTTTTTTATAAATATTAATACTTTGTCTAAAAACTTAAAATGTTATTAAAAAGGTATAACTTATTTTTGCAAGTGTTGAAACTAGTCAAAAATCATAAAAAAATTAACTTAAAATATTATAAAAAGTCTAATATTTTAAGTCATTGGACAAGTTCCAAAACTGGTGGTTTTTGCCACACTTTAGACTCCTCATATTATAGTGAAAAATATATATTTTTAAAAACTCAAACTCAACTTTAACCCCAAATCATAAAATATTAGTACATTATTTCGTAATGAGTAAATAATTGATAATGAATTATATTAGTTTATAATAAATTATATTAGAATGAGTTTAGAAACGGTGACACACAACGCTACACAACATTAACACTACATATCGTTACACACCATTAATTTTTTTAATAACTTTTAAATAAATATTAAATTCCAATAACTCAACATACAATTAACCTAAAAGTAAAATAATATTATGTTATTATTTCTCAATTTAATCCTCCATCTTTTCCTCAATTCCAGAGAAGAGAAAACTATGGTTACTTTTCCGACAGAGTCGAACAATTTCTCTCCAAAGTTTAAAAATTTTAAGTGTCACATTGTTTTAGGATAAGTATCCATGTTCAATTTCAAAAGAAAAATCTATCCATACTTGAATTTAATAATTTTGGGCTTAATATCAAAATAAGTATCTAAACTATATGTTTTTTTAAAATAATTCTCTAAAATTGTTTGGGTAAAAAATGTCTTAACTTTTTTACCAAAATAAGTTCTTAAATTTTTTTAAAACGGACTAATATAAAACGTTAGAGCACTTATTATGAAATTAATCCATAAATTTATTTTATTTTATTTTCCCAAGATACTAGCATGCGAAATTCTCCTATAAATATAATCTTCTTGCGGACTCTTTGGTTGGCAGCGGCCTCTTCTTCTCGCTTCACGAGAAGTCCAAGTTTCATTTTTTGTTATTGTTTTCACATCCATCTTCATTAAGTAATCGATATTGTTATATATCAGTAGTTTTCTGGAAATCTAGCTACCGATTTTTGCGTTGAATATGGATGGTGAAATGGAGACAAATTCCCACGACGGGGTTGTCGTTAACGGCAGAAACGAGTATGGGGGTTAAATGGCAAGAGGAACAAGCTCATTATCGACACCGATCCCGGGATTGGTCAGTTTCTCTCCATTCTACCCTTTTATTATTTTATCATTTTTCCTTTTCGCTGGTTGGAAATGAATTTAGAATGTTCAGTTGCACAGACGAAAAAAATAGTAATGAATTTAGAATGTTCACTTGGTGAGATCGGAATAGGAAAATTTGGGTTTTGCTGGAGTTCTAATGGTGTGGGTGAGTGTTAGAGCATTTGTTTGTGTTATGTATAGAGCTAGATTTTGCTGCCCTGTGATAGATTGAAATGATTTATGACGATCCTCTGTGAGACATGAATGTGTTCTTACTTGATTAACAGATGACAGCATGGCAATCTTAATGGCATTTCAGAATCCTGAGGTGGAGATCTTAGGTTTGACGACTGTATTCGGTAATGTTACGACAGAAGATTCCACTCGTAATGCCTTACTTCTTGTACGTGCTGGTTTTTCTATCCAAAATTCTTATTTGCAGTTTTGATATGTTTTGGAATATATCCATGATAATTTCCTCTTTTTGAGGTGCGAAAGGATAGTGTGAGATCGCAGGGTGCCCAGGTGTTCCTGTAGTTGAAGGCAGCCCTGAACCGCTTAAGGTAACTATTTTGCATTCAAGAAAGCAAAACCTTACCGATCTTGGCAACAACAAACATAGGACTGTATGGAAATTATGCCTTACTTCACTTAAGTAAGTTTTATATATATATATATATGTAAATGAAACGTACAAAAATATGCATACGCATGTACTGTGCCTTCATCTCATTTAGGCAAGTCTTTTGTGCCTTAGACAAATAAGAGTTCTAGTTCTTTGAGTGCCCTAGCACCCTCGATGATATGATGACCTTCGTATACTACTATGATTTATTATGCTTTTATATTGGCATTCTGTATTTACTGGAGCCTAACCCTTTTTTATCTGGAAAAAAGGTGGGAGGCCACATGTTGCTGACTTTGTTCACGGCTCTGATGGGATGGGGAATATATTTCTGCCTCCTCCGAAAACAAAGAAATCAGATAAGAGTGCCTCTGAATTTTTAGTTGAAAAGGTGTCTCAGTACCCTGGTGAAGTATCCGTGCTCGCACTTGGACCATTGACAAATGTGGCATTGGTAAGTCTTTGCATCCGTTCTTATCAGTTTCCTCCTTTGTTGTTACTAATAATAGACTCCGGTCCACAACTATGTGCCTAAACATGGTTCAGGCAATCAAAAGAGACTCTTCCTTTGCCAGCAAGGTGAAAAATATAGTTGTACTTGGTGGCTCATTCTTTGCATTAGGAAATGTGAATCCTGCTGCTGAAGCAAATGTAAGTATCAATGCTCCTAAATTTATGTTTCTTAAGCTGTGCATAAAATTATTCGTATTTATTGGAAAAAAAATTCCATTAAGGTACTGAAAGCTTCTAAAGTTGAGCTCTAGTTTCATTAAGTATCAATGCTCCTAAATTTATGTTTCTTAAGTTGTACTTGTTTAGTTATTTGGCTTTTGGCATTTCCCTTTACATCATGACCACGTTACCCCATTGTTCATTAGAAGAATAAGTTGCAATTGACTGGACTGGACAGCAGAGAAAATTAGTTTGCAGTTGAACGAAGTTTAATAGTTGACCATACATTAAGACACCATTCAGAATTCATATTTCGAACCACAGATTTACAGAGATCCCGAAGCAGCTGATGTTGTGTTTACTTCGGGAGCAAATATTGTTGTTGTCGGGATAAATATTATGACCCAAGTCCAAATGACAGGTAGGAACTAGGAACGTAGTTTGTCATTCCTCTTCACAGACAAGCTTCTTTTTGCATGTTTAGAGGGGATATTTCTTGACAAATATCTTCTGTTAGATGACGACCTCCGTAAATTGAAACAATCAAATGGGAAGTATGCTCAGCTCCTAAGTGACATGTGCAAATTCTACATAGATTGGCATGTGAAGTCCGACGGTGTATACGGTAATCTTTTGAGATTCTAAATTAATTGAACTGCATCAGTTTTTCTCTTGAAAATTTGTTCTAAGCCTTACTTTTAAGTGAATAAACAGTGAAAATTTTGGTACCAGGGATATTCCTCCATGACCCTGTCAGTTTTGTGGCTCTAGTTCGGCCGGATCTCTTCACATACAAGAAGGGAGTTGTGAGGGTTGAGACGCAGGGCATATGTTTGGGGCATACATTGTTGGATCAAGGATTAAAAAAGTATTTTCACGAAAGCAAGCTTATTATTGATTCAAATAGATCTGCTGTTATTGTAGCTAATGTTAATGACATAATCCGGTGCAGATGGAATGGAAGCAACCCATGGACAGGCTATTCCGCGGTTTCCGTTGCGTGGACGGTCAATGTGGACGAAGTCCTTAGCTATGTTAAAACAATGTTGATGAAACCATAAAAGCGGGAAATACAATTTGACATTTTAGAAGATTTCGTGAAGATTGGCAATTGCCTTTGATTTCTGATAAAGGGCCCTTTGTGATTTACTCTTCTTAGTTGTTACCAAGATTTGAGTTTAATAGGCTCATAATCGTTGTGATGTTGGTGGATGTTCATCACTTGTTCAGTCAAAAACTTTCACCTTGATGATCCTCAAATACCAAAAATGATGCTTTGAGCCAAAATATTTGATTTTAATGACAGGTTTTTCTGCTAATTCTTGATGCATTGCAACACAATAAATCATTTCAAAGCTTAGAGGACCAAACTGAATCAGATTACTCTTCTTTTTTTGAACAAGAGCATGAATTTTTTTTTACAACAAATATAACACACTCCAATAGTAAAGAAAACTTGGGAGGTCTAGTCTACCAAAAAAACTCATAAAGAAAGAAAATTAAAACATGTAAACTCAAAAGATGTGAAGAAAAAAAGATTAAACCTCCATCGAATACGACCTCTATCTTCTATAAAAAAATTCATCAACCATTGTCAAATCCCTCTATCTTTTCCAATTATATGCTATATTGGTATAGTAGTGAGATCGAGAAAAAAAATTAATTTTTGCATATTGCTTTGGTAATGATTCTGATCGCGTAGACAAACTATCACAAAAAGTGTTTAATCATATTAAAATCAGTGACGAAGTCAAAAATCAAGATCAAAGAGAGGCAAAATATAATTACCATGAAAAATAAGAGACATTTTAAATAAATTAAAAATTAGGTGTCAAATAGTTAAATTTTTCAATATATTTTTTTCAAAAAAATATATAGGGGGACATAACCCCAAACTATACTTCCTTCCCTAAGTAGATCGCCAATCTTCTCTAATCAAAGATCATTACACGAACATGAATGACTTTATGAAAGAAAAAAAGATTGAACGCATCTTAACATTTTTTATTATTAAAAATGGTATGTAAACAATATTCGATGAGAGTTTTAATTTCAAGTAACCCACGATAGTGAATTTCTGCAAACTGTCTGCAATGCGGTTAAATATATATTATATTTTAGATCCGCTAATTGATCGAGTGACAAATGATGTTCATGTTATCATATCTTTTATGAGTTTAAATTCTGACAGTTGTCTTAAAATATCTCTCTGCTTAATAAAAAATATATATACTTATTATTTTTAAAAGTATGCGTTACTGGAAAATATTCATAAGAACTTGAGTTAAACAGATGAACAAGTCATGTGACTCAACTCTTCTCCTTCTCCAAAAGATTGAATGTGCTATACTGGTTTTTGGAGCGGAGAACATGATTTCAGTTGTAATTTTATAAAATGTCATATGTCGATTTTTTATTAGCTAAATTAATACATAAGTACCATAATATATAAATAATAAAAATCTATATAGTGTAATAAATAGTATACAACTACTGATATTATAAAATACATTGATATATTATATAAAGCTATATCGTAACTAATTAAGGTATTATTGTAATATATAAATAATAAAAAATTATATTACGTATATTTGATGATTTGTATATAAATATTATAAACTTAATTTTAAAAAATATTGTAAACTTAATTGATACATTAATGATTAATATTTAACTTTATTATAATTTATTTCGTGTGATTTTGCTGGGAAAATCCAAGATCACCAAATTGAAGAATTGGAGAAAATCCCTAAATCCAAGATAATTCTCGCCACACTTTGAGCTTTCGCAAGATTCTTGAGAAATATCCAAGACAAAAGGAGAGCTGGTTAGGTGATTAAACAAGGTGTTTTGGTGAGCTAAACTCTTGCAACAAGTCTGCTTAATTTTGAGAGATAAAGTTTACACAAATAATTTGATGAATTTCATATTATTATAATTTTACAAAAATTAAATTAAATTAAATTGAAGCTGTTTTTTGCCTTCAATTTTATACTTTTCATAATTTTTAAATGATTTATTGACGTAACATGTAAACAGAATAAACCTACTTAAAATGTCACACCATGAGTGGCATTGACTATAAGGAAACTAACAAATTTTCATCCAAAAATTTACATATTTGAAAAAAATTGAAACAAAAAGGACAACATTGCAGAATCATACACACATCAAGGGCAAATATGTGATTATGACTTTTAATGACTATCCTAAACAATTACCAAGTTATCAAACCTAGATTTTGTCTCGGCGGTCATCTAGATTTTTTTCTTCTCTACTCGTTTGTTTTGTTTTAGGGGGCAAAAATCGAGCGGGACACGGACTGTTTTATATTATCTATTTCATCCTTTACACTTTTTTTTTTGAAAATAACCTGGTGAGGATGTATTAAATAATCAAAAACACACAAAGACCATACGACCCAGGACAAGGCCAACAACAGGTTTGTGGCAAAAGTCTAAAAACAAACCCAACAAACGTCTAAAAAAACCTTAAAAAGCAAAACAAAACAAAACAAAACAAAAAGAGTATTGAAACGACACTGGGTAAGACTATCTCTGGTCCTCCATGAAGGAAAATAATGGAAGTCACAGAGAAAAGATGAAACGCCAAACGGAAGATGGAAGATTCAAGGGGGTGCATGAATCTTCTGTCCAAACCTGCTATGGCTAACACAGAAGGAGGCTCGTCCTCTATCCAAAAAGTATCAGCTGAGGAAGCCTTGCCCACCTGAGCCATCTCATGCACAGTCATATTACGATTTCGGGCTACAAAGGCAAAAGAACAGGACCGAAATCTCGCCGAAAGGTGTTTGGCGTCGGAGATGAAGGGCCGGAGCATGGGGCGGTCATTTGCTGGGTGAGTAAGTTTCGAAATGACTGTTCGCGAATCGCTCTCCAGAATAACATAATGACAACCCAAATCAAGGGCAAAATGAAGATCGTGAACCACCGCCTGAGCTTTCACTGCAAAACTGGAGGCGATGGAGATATTAGGCCGTGCACAAGAACTCAACAAAACCCTTCACTGTCAAGCACAACTACCCCTGAACAGGCTCGATTACATGAGGGGTTGAAATGGGCATCAACGTTGATTTTCACCCATGGGTCATTTGGGGTTTTCATCGGACCTCTTCTTGAGAGGAGTGGTGCTGGAGGCAGGACGCCAAGTTCCCGTGAGTAACCCTGGCAGAAGGTAATCACTTCACTTGGCTCTTGTCTGATCCCTTCGTGCACTAACTTGTTGCGAGCATGCCATAAAGCCCACAAAATTATTGCAAATGCATTTTTTTGATGTTGATGTAGATTAGAAAATTACCAATCATAGAATGCACCCTGGTTTAGAGTAAGGGGCCATACAAAACCTGAGAGTTGCCAATCTCTTTTGACAAAAGGACAATCACGAGTAACATGTTCGATTGTTTCCGATTCCCCATGGCATCTCGGGCAAAAATTGCTGTTTGACACTTGCCTCATAAACAAGTTACTGAAAGTTGGAACATAATTACACATAAATCGCCATAATAAAATTCCATACTTGTTTATATATAACTCTTGATGCAGCCTGTGTAGATGATGCCTGTAGAAGTAGCTTATATCCACTTCTTACCGAGTACTCACCATTTTGTTCTCTACTCCATACTGTAATATCTGGCTGTGCAATAGAAGCAAGATGCACATTTAGAATTAGTCTCGTATCCTTCAAATCGAAATCCGACTCAATAAGATCAGTGTTCTATCTCCTAGGCTTGGTTAGGATTAAATTCGAGACATTGACTAACCCTTGCACAGGGTCAGTCTGAATCCTTCGGTATGGAGAAGTAGGTAACCAGAAATCATTCCAGATTGAAATATTTTCCCCTATTCCCACATGTCAACATATACCATCCTCAAGAAGGCCCATAGTGGACCAGATACTGCGCCAAGGGAGGGATTTGAGCCCAAGTTGGCCGAGAGGAAAGAGCCATTCGGATAATATTTTCCTTCAGGAGTCTAGCAAGTAGGGACTCTGGATTTTGTATGAGTCGCAAACCTTGTTTTGCAAGCAATGCGATATTAAATTTGGACATGTCCCTGAAACCCATGTCACCATCCTCTTTTAGAATACATAAGTCGTTTCACGTACACCAATGAATACCTCGTTTCTGGGGAGATTTTTGCCACCAATATCTAGCCATAAGGCCTTTTAGTTGCTTGCAGAAAGTAGTCAGTAAGAGAAAGCAAGCCATGGTATAGGTAGGGATGGCTTGCATTATAGACTTAAGGAAAAACTCCTTATCCCTAGCAAAAAGAATCTGGAATTCCAGTATTGATTCCTATTCTCAAACTTGTCCTTCAGCCCAGTAAATACAGCCTTTTTATTGCAACCCAAAATGACTAGAAGGCCCAAGTATCATTCTGGATTATTCGTGTTGTTTACTCCCAAAATTTGACAAATATCTTGCCCAACTTCAGTAGCTATGTTAGAACTAAAAAAGAAACCAGACTTGTCAAAATTAATAACCTGACCTAAACACTCTGCATATCGATCAAGAATATGGCAAATATTGTTTGCTCCCGTTGACGAGGCTTCCCCAAATATTATACAGTCATCAGCAAAAAGGAGATAGGAGATAGTAGGAGCACCTCGTATAATTCTGGCTCCTTTTAATGTCCCCGAATAGATCCCAGATCGAATCAGGGATGACAGCCCCTCACTACACAATAAGAGCAAATACGGGCTCAAAGGGTTCCATTGCCGAAGACCCCTGGAAGGGAGAAAACAGCCACTAACCCCTCTATTCATAACGACGGAATAAGAGACAGTTGTAACACACCACATCAGACACGAAATCCATGAGTCAGCAAAGCCAAGTCGACAGAGAATAAGCTCGACAAACTCTCATTCAACTCTGTCATAGGCTTTGCTCATGTCCAACTTCAAGGCAAAAGAGCCAATACGACCAGTTCTATGTTTAAAAGTATGCAACACTTCATATGTAGTAATGATATTGTCCAAGATCAAACGTCCAGGAACAAACGCACCCCGGGCTTTGATAATGCAAAACGGAAAACATTTTAAAACCGATTGACAAGCATTTTAGAGGCAATTTTGTATAAGATATTGCATAAGCTAATAGGTCTAAACTGAGACATCTCGGTGGGATTAGATACCTTGGGAATCAACACTATTCGAGTGGTATTGACTGGAGCCATTGGAGTGTCACCTTGAAGTAATGTGATACAGAAAGTAGATACGGTAGGACCCATAATATGCCAGAACTTCTAGAAAAAAATGGCAACCACACCATCCGCACTCGAGGCCTTCAGGGGGTGCATAGAGTTCATTGCTGTCACAACTTCTTCTGAAGTGAACGACCTAGAAAGGGAGAGATTTATGTCCCTAGTTATACAAGGCACAATACCCATGGGTACATCATCAGGCGGGGAAATTACTTGGGACGTGAACAAGCTATCAAAATAGTGGGTTGTCACTGCGGACATCTCTTCTGCATTAGATACTTCCTGCCCAGTCGCGTCACGCAGCTTCTCAATTCTATTTGTTTTTTTCCTCTATGCGGCATGATTATGGAAAAAGCTATATTTCTATCTCCATGTCTCATCCAGTTTGTTCTGGCTCGTTGTTCCAGTAGATCTCTTCTCTGTCAGCTTCAAGATTTAGGTCTAACTTCACACCCAGGATTTCTTCCAGAACCTCATCAGCAATCGAACGGTCATTAAGAAGCTCTAAGCGCTTTTGGAGGTCATTCTCGGTCTTCTTTTTATTTTGGTTCAGATTCTTGTACTAAATGTCAAGCCCTTATAATTATTGTAACTTTATGGGTACATCCCCCATAGTTGAATTTCAAAGGTGCCGTATTTTACCTTCAATAGAATCTTCAAGTAACCAGTGGGCTTCAAATCGAAACCGTCTCGGTACACTGGGCAAGGTTGGATTTGTGGTGGTAAGATACAACAAGCAATGATCAGAAAAGGCTTTTGGAAGGTGGTCGAGCTTGAAAATTGGGAAAAAAAACCCTTCATGCCTTATTTGCCAACCCACGATCTAGACATTCGCGTATATTAGTTCTCTCAAACCATTCTTTTTCCCATGTGAACCACCGACCGGAGTAACCAATATTGTCTAAGGAATAGTCTGCCAAGACATTACAGAAACTTCTCATTTGACGTTCACTACGCAGATTCCCACCATTCTTCTTAAATGAATAAAGGATTTCATTAAAATTACCAATAATAAGGTAGGGCATAGACATGACAAGAATGTAGATGACGAATTAAATTCCAAGCAACTTCTCGCAAACGCTCCTCAGGAGCACCGTAAAAACCCGTGCACCTGTAAGAAATACCCTCTGTATCCTCAACAATGAAATCAATGACGAGCAGAAAAGGATTGAAGAGAAACTGTAATATTCGTTTTCCAACCAATAGATAGACCCCCACTTCTTCCTACAGAACTTACATCAATTCTATTCGGAAACCCACACTTTCTTTTAACAACAACCATGCGGGTTTCTGGTAACTTGGTTTCAATAAAAAAGACCACAGATGGGCTTAAGTCTCTCTGCACGTACTGAAGATGACGAATTGCCCAGGATTGCCCCAGCCCTCGGACGTTCTAACTGAGCAGCTTCATTGGGGACAACCAGCCTGGACCCCCAGGCCTACCGATATAGAAGTGGAAACCCCGTTCAAATCATCAGAAATCAAAGAAACTCCCGAGGTATTGTTGTATCGAGCCCTTTTTAAACTCTCAACCCTTTGTAAAGGGTTGTCCTCTTCATCACCCATATAAATATCAAAGACCACTTTGGACTGGAAATGATTAGACCAGGAGATATGCCCAAGATAGGCCCATTAATGCAGCCCATAAAAGGCCCATGTAAAGTGTAGTCAATAAACTTGCCCTTGAAAAAAGACGTGTTTGTCATCTGCACGTTCTCCTTATCTGGCATGTGCGTAGAATCAGGTGAAATAAGGGCATTCGAATTTACATGTTTAGATTGGCCTAAAATGTTGCCAATCCCAGATTTATCACGGGTTATATTCGCCGATCGTGGTATTCCCCCAAAAGTCTCCTCTTGTAACCATCGGCACGAAGGCACCGCTCCATGTCGCGGTGGTGCTCTCAGATTAGCATCCCATTCCATCGCCAGATTTTTGTTTTCCTGTAAAACTATCAAAGGGCAAAAAGTTTCAGCATAGCCCAGATGTCCACAGAGAAAACAAAATAGTTTAAGTTTTTCATATTGAAACCAGACATAGACCGATGCACCCGAGTTGACTACAATCATTTTTCTTCTTTTTAAAGGTTTATGAATGTCTAATTGCACACGAATACGTATAGTAGCTCTAAGACCGAGATAGACTGCCTTTGTGTCATAATCTATAAATGAACCAATAATCCCCCAGTTGCTTAGCCACGTTCACCGTCATGAATCCGTGGGGAAGATCATGGATTAGGAACCAGAAGTCCACAAATAATAAATGAACTGTCATAGGATTTTCGCCCGGAGCCAATCTGTGAAGGACTAACAGATGCAAGTTAAAATACCATGGCCCTTCCAATGCAATTCTGTCTGCATCCACTTCATGATACAACCGAAAAAAGAATATATTCTCACCCAGATCTGAGATAGAAATCCCTCTGATAGGGTGCCAGACGCTTGCCAGGGTAGTGTGTTGTAACCCCTTCGCCCGGCCTAGCCGAAATCGAACTATAAGGATCACATTAGGTTTGCCAAAGCAAACCTGAGCTAATAACCTAAACCGGTCCATATTTTTTTCTTTTTATCTTTTCTAAATGCATCAAATTAATTCCTATGGTGAACATGCTTCAGCGGAAACATTACATTACATTGAAATCAGATTTCAAAATGGGGTTCAATTGCTCAAATACGCACATTAGGGACTAAAATGTAATTTTCACAAATTACAGGGTCTTTATTAAAATTTAGGTTACCTATCCTTTATTAGTCCAATTCCATACTCACATATTAAATTACAGCTCCAAACAATGATTCAAACTCATTCAATTGCATACATAACATTCAGGGACTAATTTGCAAGATTTCCAAACTTCAACAAATTGATACGACAAAATCAACAGTGCGTACCGATACGGGCTTAACGAACATAACGGTTACTCGTACCGATACACGTACATCCGTATCGATAAGGTGTGTTGACCCACATGTATTGATACGGCCTTGACCTTGTACCGATCCTCCTTGTGAATTCTCAAAAACCCAGAATTCCAGTGACCAAAATGCGTACCGATATGGTACCCCGTGTATCGGCACAGCTCTTTAAAATTGAAAGAATCGTACTGGTACTCAAACCTGTGTACCGACACCAGTGTAAATATTTCTCAAGGTGTACCAATACGGTGGCTAGGCGTACCGATACCCTTTGTTAAATTTCGATGGATTGAGCCTTCCCAAACCCCGCATACCGATCCTTGGGTACCCGTACTGGTACGCAATGGCCCATAATGACCTCTAGGTCTAACATATGACATTTTGGCTCAATCTAAACTCATTCAACACATATCTAAACATCATACAACATCAAAGACATGCTTAACATCTACATACCAACATTTCAATTCATCCTAGCAAGCCTAACATATTCATATGTCTGAGGATGATACGAAATATTGAAATTCAAGCGAGTACCCAAATCTTGATGTGGACATTCCCAAAACCTCACTATAAACTACGAATCCCTATCCGAAATAATTGACTTAGGCACCCCGTGCAACCTCACAATTTTAGCAACATAAAGATCCACCAACATATCCTAAGTACACATCGTATGCATTGGCAGGAAATGTGCACACTTCGTAAATCGATCAACAATCACCCAAATGTAATCCTTTTTAGCCGGTGTCAAAGTTAACCCGACACAAAATGGTGATACTCTCTCATTTGTACTTTGGAATTCTCAACGGTTGCAACAACCTAGAAAGAAACTGGTGTTCAGCCTTCACACGCTGACATACTATACATCTAGCAACAAAATCGGCCATATCCTTTTTCCAAACCCACCTAGTAATACTATTCCTTTAAATTTTGATACATCTTGGTACTACCGGGATGCATAACAAAAGGACTAGCATGTGCCTCGGTCAAAATCAACACCACATCACTAGGCACCACTATCCGATCTTTAAAACACAACACCCCATCACCATTAAAGTGAAAATCCGTAGGATTTCCATCCATGATGTCCTTGACATGAGGTACCAACGCCTCATCATAGGGTTGTTTTTCCTTAATCAACTGCAACAAAGATGGCTTCTCTTGCAACTCAGCCAACAAACCTCCATCACGGGTCACACTCAACCTTGCAAACATGGTCCTCAACTCCACAACAACTTTTCTACTCAAAGCATCGGCCACAACATTCGCCTTGCCTGGATGTTAATTATTAAATCATAATCCTTAAGCAATTCCAACCACTTATGTTGCCTAAGATTCAACTCCTTTTACGACATCAAATACTTCAAACTCTTATGATCCGTGTATACAATACACTTTTCACCATAAAGGTAATGTCTCCAAATCTTCATCACAAACACAACCGTAGAAGGCTCGAGAACATACGTAGGGTAATTGCACTCGTGCACCTTCAACTATCTCGATGCATAAGCTACAACTTTTCCACCTTGCATCAACACACACCCCAACACAACATATGATGCTTCGCTATAAATCACAAACTCTTTCCTTGATTCAGGTTGAATCAAGATTGGAGCTTGTGTCAAAGATTCTTTCAACTTTTCAAAAGCTTGTTGTCTAGCTTCCGTCCACTCGAACCGTACATCCTTTTGCAACAACTTGGTTAACGGAGCAGCGACCATTGAGAACCTATCCACAAAACGTCGATAATAATCGACCAACCTCAGGAAACTACGTACCTCTATTACTGACTTAGGTTGTTTCCAACCCACTACTGCCTCAACCTTTTTCGGATCAACCCGTATACCTTCAGCTAAAACAACATGACCAAGAAAAACTACTTCTTTAATTCATAACTCACACTTGCTTAACTTGGCATAAATCTGATTATCCAACAAGGTTTTCAACACAATTCACAAGTGTCGATCATGATCATCCTCGGTACAAGAGTACACAAGAATATCATCAATAAACAATACAACGAATTGATCTAAGAATTCATAGAACACTCGATTCATCATGTCAATAAATGCTGCAAGCGTATTCGTCAACCCAAACGGCCTCACTAAGAACTCATAATGCCCGTACCTCGTGCGAAAAATAGTCTTCAGCGTATCTTTATCCTTAACTTTTAACTGATAGTATCCAAATCTCAAATCAATCTTGGAAAACACTGTAACACCACGAAACTGATTAAACAGATCATCAATCCACGACAAAGGATACTTATTCTTAATCGTCAACTTGTTCAGTTGTCAATTGTCAATGGACATCCTCAAAGTGCCATTATTATTTTTCACAAACAACACCGGTGCTCTTCATGGCGAAACACTAGGTCGGATGAAACCATGGTCCAAAAACTCCTGGAGTTGTGTCTTAAACTCTCTATCTGGTGGCAATCCAGGTAACTCCTCTAAAAATACACCCGAAAAATTACAAATAGTACGGATATCTTCAGATCGTACATCTTCTACATTTAAATTCATAACATAAGCCAGATATGCTCGACACCCACACTCTAGCAACTTCTGCGATTCCAAGGCTGAAACCACATTAGACAAGAACTTAACATTCTCACCTACAAACGACCACTTCATAATCACCATCAAGTTTTAACAAAACTCGCTTGGTCTTAAAATCGACCACAACCCGATGCTCAAACAACCAATGTATTCCCAAAATCACATCAAAACCATGAAATAACAGCTCCATCAAATCAGCCGCAAACACATGGCCTTGAACCATCAAAGGACATCTCTGATACAACTTTCTTGTAACAATCGTCTCTCCAAAAGAACTCGTTACTTGCATACACACATTTAACATTTTTACTGGTATACCAAGTAAATATGCATGCTCATGCAAAATATATGAATGTGTAGAACCAGAATCTATTAGAGAAAGTAATGACATAGACTGCAAGGTAAAAGTACCCGCTATCACATCCGTGTCCTTCTTCCCTTTACGATGTGCTTAGATCCTTGCTGGTCTACCACCCTCGGGTTGAACCGCCACTGTATGCGTTACAGTCCTCTGTCCATCATTCCTCCGTTGGAAATTACCTTAACCGTGCCCACTGCCTCTTAATGGTGCCACAATAGGTGCAGGTACCTTCCTACCCATTGCCAACAATGGACAATTACGTCTCATGTGATCCACAAACCCACAACTCCAACAAGAATTCGCAACCACAACCACATGAGCTTGTCCATCTCTGGCCAAATGTGGGCAGTCTCGCCTCAAATGATCTCGCGATCTACAAACCCAACAAACATTATGCGCTGATCTAGCAATGCCACTGACTATACATGAACTTGCCCATGCGATCCTCGCCCAACACCATCTCCGCCACGTCTCACATCTAGATGAAACCTTTTATCACAATGCCTCTTCGTCTGACCACTACCAGAACCCAAATTCGCAGCTCCCTTCCCCGAGCTAAAACCTCTAGAACAAAGAGATAAACCCAAACTCTACTCAATATCCTTTTCTCGTGTAACCAACCGTTGAAATCTGTATAGTCAGTGGCCAACATATTTGTCTTAACACCCTGTACCAATCTATAACGGAATTGATCACAGCGATGCCTCTCATCCGGCACCAACTTAGATGCATACTAACTCAGCCTTACAAACTGCACCTCATACTCAGATACTAACATACTACCCTAAACCAAGGCCATGAACTCACATTTCTTCTCATCCAAGTATCTAACTCCCAAATACTTCTTTCTGAAGGCAGCTTAGAAGAATTCTCATGTCACATCATTGGGTTCTATGCCCGTGATCACAGTGGTCCACCAACTGTATTCATCACCCTGCAACAGGGACACTACATATCCCAGCTTACAAACATCATTACACCCATCTGATCTAGAATCTAATATGTACTGGCAAACCACTCCTAGGATGCCTCAGGTTCTAGCCCTCTAAACTCAACTCATCCAAGACTGCGCAGACGCTCTAACGATAACCCTAGATTAACAGCAGTAGTAGGTGTCAGTGCGGGTACATGAACTCCATCTATCACATCCTGGAATGCTTCAGTCATCGCCTAAATCAAAGGCGTCGTGTCACCATACACTGGACCATATGGTGCAGGTGGTAGTTGCTCCACTCCCTAGAGAGGATTAGGCGGAGGAGGTGGCAATCCCTTAGGATGCATAATCTCACCCTTGACTCTCTGCCCTCTGGCAGCAGCATTCCTGCTCGATCGTAATTCTCTCCTTGGTGGCATCGTATAAAAATATATCTAAGGCATGATAATTATACCAAAACAAAAACAATCAAGCTAGCTTCAAATAAGGATCCAAAACTTTCATTTCGAACCAAAGTTATTTTATAACTGTAGTAATAAGGTAATGTATCCCAAAAATACCCCAACATGGCATATATAAAATATCGTACATATAAACAATCACCGTGCATAGCAAACAGTAATGATCAATCATCAACATCCCAATTTTTCACAAACCTGGCTCTGATACCACCAAATGTAACCCTCTTAGCCCGGCCTAGCCAAAACCGAACTATAAGGATCATATTAGGTTTGCCGAAGCAAACCTGAGCTAATAACCTAAACCGGTCCATATTTTTTTCCTTTTTATCTTATCTAAATACATCAAATTAATTTTTATGAACATGCTTCAGCGGAAATATTACATTGAAATAAGATTTCAAAACGGGGTTTAATTGCTCAAATGCACATATTATGGACCAAAACATAATTTTCATAAATTATAAGGTGTTTATTAAAATTTAGGTTATCAATCCTTTATTAGTCCAATTCCATGCACACATATTAAATTCCAGCTCAAAACAATGTTTCGAACTCATTCAATTGCATACATATTATTCAGGGACTAATCTGTAAGATTTCCAAACTTCAGCAAACTGATATGCAAAAAATTAATAGTGTATACCGATACGGGCAAGCCCGTACTGATACGACTTAACGAACATAACGGTTACTCGTGCCGATACATGGACATCTGTATCGATACGTTGTGTTAACCCACCCGTATTGATATGGCCTTGACCTCGTACCGATCCCCTTTGTGATTTATTAAAAACCCAAAATTCTAGTGACCAAAATACGTACCGATACGGTACCCCGCATATTAGTACGGCTCTTTAAAATTAAAGGAATCATATCGGTACTCAACCCCGTATACCGACACCAGTACAAATATTTCTCAAGGCGTACCGATACGGTGGTTAGGCGTACCGATACCCTTTGTTAAATTTTGATGGATTAAGCCTTCCCAAACCCCGCGTACAGATCCTTGGGTACTCGTACCGGTACACAATGGCCTGTAATGACCTCTAGGTCCAACATATGACACTTTGGCTCAATCTAAACTCATTCAACACATATCTAAATATCATACAACATCAAGGACATGTTTAACATCAACATACCAACATTTCAATTCATCATAGCAAGCCTAACACATTCATCCACATCATCTAACGGCATGCTTCCTACTCAACATGTAAAAACTTCAAACCAACCTTAAACAAGCATAAATTGCCAATTACACATCCAAAACATCAATATAAACTTGCACGACTAGGGAGTTTAGCAAACAACCCGTCCAAATAACAACCGACCATATTGCCATTATTACTACAAGTCTAAATCGAAACCGTACTTTCGTAAATCTCAAGTCCTTGGATTCCCTTTGCTTGTTTGCTGCCTCTAACCTTTAATTCCCTGCATTGATGGAAAGCACACTAGGCTTAGTGAGGAATGCTCTAAAAACAAACAACATCAATGCATTTAAAGCCATTTTAATAATCCGTTTGAAAACCATTTTTTAAAACACTTTGCAAACATCATTTCAACATCATGCCTTATCAAAATCATGCACTTAACATTTCCAAAATAACATATTAAACCATATGCAACATGTATCATTGATTCAATAGCAAAGTCCCATTTGCTACCCTCAATTTAAGCTTTCTCATGCATACTACCAATGCAAGGCTTAAAGAGTAAAATATTTTTAAACCAACATTAAACCTCATAATCTATCACATGATACATCATCAATTATATTGGCTTACAAGTGATCATTAACCAAATTACATTTTTCAAAATATAACATCGGATACACGGATTCAACAAGTGTTCCCAACACTTCATGCCATCACAACTAGAATTAAAGGTACATTTACAACCGGGTACAATCACAACCCCGCACATCGTTTGGATGCATATTCCACTAAAGAGAGTCTTCAGTACAAAAATCAAAACCCTTCTACCGTTAAGGTACTTGGATGGAGTATTCGGTACACAGATCAAAATCCCTCAACATTCTAGACGACGTTTTATAGTGCACTATCAATCCTATGGCATTATATCCAATTACATTTCAAAACCTTTTTATACTATCACTTGCCAATATAATTCATTTTATTAATATTAACTCACTATTTTCATATGCATCATCAAAATTATTTAACCAATGCAATCAACCCTGCATTAACCAATGTTCAAAAACATTAATAAGACATGCATTACCTCACAATGCATCAACATTGTCATATAACCAATTTCCAGCATTAAACCATTCTCAAAACATGCATATACAGTGAGTAATTAAACCATTAAAACAAGTGCATAAAACCAATTGTCAAACCAAGTTCGAGAGAGAATTTATCCTTCACTTACTTCCGAGCTTAGACCAGCATTTCAAGCTTGATCTAAACCCTCAAACACAACTTTCAAACCTTTGAAAAGCTGTAAAACTTGTTCTCACTCACCAACACGCAAAGCCTCGCTTGTCGTACGATAAACATGCCTCCAAAGCTTCTGAAACGTCCGTTCAAGCTTGGAGACCAACTTTCCCTATTTTATCCATAAAAAAACAGAGGATTCAAAGCATCAAAATGCATTCAACATCCCAACAACATCAATTCACATAAATCCTCAACATCATCTACCCAATTTCACTCCACAACAACCGAAATCATCATCAAACATCTTCCAAACTTAACCCAGCCAAAACCTAACGTTTTAACCCATCAATTAACATCTAAAAACACAACAATATCATCCTTATACTTTCAGCATTCAACAAACCTCCACAATATCCAAAAACTCACAACTAACAACCGAGAAAATTAGATATTCACTTAGTTTTGGGATTTTAATGTTAAAGCCCACTTATTAACATTATTAAAAATCATAATCATGATTAGAATCAATCAAGAACTCAACAAAATAGAGCATATACGAAAATTTATCAATCTAATAAATTAAACCTTGATTTAACCAATTTTCCATTATTAAATCATCAAATCAAGTTAGAAAACATATGTAAAGATTCAATAACTTAGGAATTTTGAGTAAAGAACCTTGTATTAGAGGAGAAGAACGAACTTCGGCTCTAATGGTAGCCTTTCCCCTTAATTGGATGAATTTACATAATAAAACAATGAGAAAGCAATTAGATTTTGTTAGAAAACCATTATAGTTCCATTTAAAACCAAAGGATTTATTTAAATAAGATTTTACCTGAGAATTTTGAAGAGAAAAAAAGTGTTTGACTGGAGAGAATTAGAGAGAAAATCCTTTGGAGAAAAAGTTAGTTACGTCAAATTGTTTAAAGTTTTCTAATTATCCAATTAATTCTCCAAGCCTATTTATATTATTTTAAAACCATTTAAAATAACCAATTATGGTAAAAAGTCTGATATTAGACTTTGGGTAAATAGCTCCTCAAAGATTCTAAATTTTGACCCTTGTACAAAACAGTCACTAAAAATAGTTTTTAAAATTTACATTTTGGTCACTAACCAAAATGTCACTTTTCAAGACTTCTTTTTGTAAAATTGATTTTACCAAAATCATTTACATATTAAATAATGATTTTAGAATATTTTCCCATATTTTTATCTTACCTAAAAATATTTATTTCGAATTAAATCCCGAAACTGACTCGAATCCTCTAACCCGATCTATCAGACCTTCTAAACCACTTAGAAAACTCCTAGACCCAAAACCGGGGCGTTTCATGTGCATTGAGTGGAAATTCACCATGCTTGAAGTTAAAAAGGAACCCACAAAGCAATGATCAAGCAGTTTCTCCCCTTGTCTATTCTTTTACGTATACCAGGCAAGAAAACCCGATTGCCGTTGCTTTCCAATGATCAAATTGGATGGCGTATTCGAGAGGATTTGAAATTCTCAGTAAAATTTGCGTATGATTGGCGCGCTAGGTCCATGAAGGCTCATTCGGCTCGTGTTTCGAAGCTTATTCATAGGTTTCGTGGGATGTAACGAGTGAAGATTTTTTTGTGGTTAGCTTGTGTTAATTGCATAATAACTAATGTTGAAGGGTTCAGCATCATTTTGCATCAAATAGTAGTTGTCCGGTGTGTCACTACCCTCTTGAGGATGTGAACCATATCCTCCGTTGGTTCCCTTCTGCGATTGCGGTTAAGGCTTCTCTTATTGATCCTGCTAAGTTGGCTGAGTTCCTCTCCATGGATTTATCAAAATTGTTTGAGTTGAATTTATCACCATCACACATGATTGTTGAAAGGAAGAATGATTGGGATATCCTCCTTGACTGTATAGTTTGGAATTTATAGTTATCTAGGAATAAAACTACATTCTAATGCGAGCCGAAATCTACCATTTCAACTATAAAAAAGAGTAGCTACCGCAAAGAAGCAACTTGTCGAGCCTTTGTTGATTGTGGTTTGAGCCGTAGGTCTAATGCTCAACGAATGCTGCATTTGGAGCATTGGCAAGCACCTCATTTAAACTGGTTGAAGGTCAACACTGATGGGTCCAGTCATACGATGACCGATAGAGTTGCTTAGGGGAGGATTCTCCGTGATCATAATGGGCTATAGAGGATAAGGTTCACTAAATTCCTGGGCCAATTTTTTGACACCACTCCCCGGCAACGGTGTTGTAGACACTAATTTTTGTCTGAATTTAAATTAAAATGCTCGAATTAAAATCAATCCATATTATTCCTCTCAATACCCAAAACCTTATATCCTAACCCAATAACCCATATCAAATATGGCCCATTACCCATAATTTTACCTAATAAAAAAAATACAAAAAAATGGATATTTCAACTCCTTCCTCATTAAGTCTTTACTCCCATTGGATGAACCACTACTTAATTTTCATTGATTTTCATTTTATAGGGATAAACCAAAAATACCCTTCATCATCCTAATATTAAAACCTAAATCTTATTTTTATTCCCACCAAATGCCCTTGATCATCCTATATATAATAATAATAACCTAAAAAAGATGAGGTTTTTGATAGATACGGCAGCCTCCAACCCCATTTCTCCATTTCATTTTTTCACGCCCAAAGCCCCCAACAGCCCCACCACTGCCCATTCATAACCGCGCCCCACCTTACTCACTGCCCTTCACCGAATCACTTTCCGAATTGAATCATCAACCCTTAAATCAAGTTTTTCAACTCCAACAACAACGATCCATGGATTGATTGATCAAACATATATTTAGGTTTTGGCTATTTTCTTCCCCTTTTTATATTTAATGTGTAGTCCATTGTCATAGGTCAATGAAAATGTGGATGATTTTATTAGTAACCTTTGTTATTTATTTTAGTTTTTTGCTTATGTGTTTTATTTTGTTTAATTTTTTGTTTGTGATATGTATGTTATTTTACTTGTTGGATGTTGTTTAATTTATCTTTTGCTTGTATATATATTATTATTATAATTTCATATTATCACTTTATATACATAGTTATTACGTTTATTGTATATGTATATATATGGTACTTTATCTTATTGTATATATATGTTTATATGTCGTATTATATATTATAAGTATTATGTTTATATTATATATTATTATTACTATATATTATAGTGTTATCTATCTTATAGTATATATTATATTACTATATATCATATGTCATATATTATATTTATATCATATATGTTATATATTATTATTTTATATTATCCATGTTATCACTAGTATAATATAATATTTACATATGTATATTATTATTTGTTTATTGTTCGCTTTACCTTTATGCTTGAATCGACCTTACGGTGACTTGTAACGGGGATGACCCGTATTATTCTGGCACGTTCCATCTAACATCTAACACCTAACATTTAATTTCTGCAACTAACATTTATTTTCTGTTATTTAATTTCTGCATTTCTTTCCATGTTAGATCCGGTCCTTTTTCTGGATCTCTTTTCCTTTTACACTCATTTGTTCGATCCGATCTTTTTTTTTTGGATTGCTTTGTTCGATCCGGTCCTTTTTTTTGGATTACTTTTTTCGATCCGGTCCCTTTCCGAATTCTTTTTAATTCTAGCTTTTATTTTTCTCGCAATTTAATTTTCCCGCAATTTAATTTCTCGCATTTTAATTTCTGTATTTATTTTACGCATTTCATTTTATGTTCGATCCGATCCTTTTTCCAGATTTTTTTAATTTATGCCTTATAATTATGCTTTAATTTCGCATCTATATATATTTGCTTCAGTTTCTTGCACTCAAATATAAACTGTTAATGCGGTGCATTTTATTCGAGAGTACACGTGGCCAGTACCAAATGTAGTGGTGGTGGTTTTTTGGTTTACTCTCGAATAACGGGGCCCTTAAAATTTACTCGCACGTATAACTGAATTTTGATTTAAATGTCACTTTAATTTGGAAAATCTGATATTAAAAAGTGGTAATTAATTTTTGGTACCAATTTTGGGCGGAGTGGGGGTGCTAATCCTTCCCCATCCGTAACCGACTCCCGAAACCTTTTTTAAAAAAATCTCTGGTTCATTTTCGGTGTCCGAACACAAGTTTCCTATCTGCACTAGAAAAGTGAAGCATAAAAGTAGAAAAAGAAAATAAAATAAAAAATAAAAATAAACTTAACTTCTTGACACCATTCCCTGACAGCAGCGCCAATTTTTGATGGTTGTCGAATCCGTCAAAAATAAATACGTATTTTTTCTTGAGATTTTTTTAGCAGTGGCAAGTAGGGTCGATCCCATAGAGAGGGGTAAGAGATTAAGTTTGTAAAGTGCAAATAAAGTAAAAAGGGGGTTTGGATTTGTGATCAATTGAGAAACTAAAGAAAGCAAGTAAATAAGGGAGATTTCAATAATGGTGAGGATTCTAGTCAATATAGGTCTTGGAATATTATTTCAAGATTTTTAGGTCATCAATCTTCACAAGGATTAATCTACATCAATTCAAATAGCTTGGTTAAGGTCAACAAGGAAAGCACATGCATAACCTAATCTCTTCTTCAATAGACAATCACCAAGAAAGCAAGTACGACTACCACTTATTATCAAGATTAAATTTCCTAAAGAAAGCACATAATGATTAAAACCTATCAAATAGCATTATAGAATTAAGAGACCCAAGCACATATACTATCAAAACACTAGTCGTTTATCAAAAATATGAAATTATACTTTTGAACCCACCAGCCGGATTCTTACCACTTTATCAGGAAAGCCATGATTGGTTGTGCACATAGATTAATAAACCAATGAAAGCATACACGTTTAAGAATCAAATATGCTATGAATAATTCCAAAATTTATAAAAATACTTGAAATAAATGAGAATTATGAATAATAACAAGGTCTTACTTAAAGTACATGAAAAATATCATTGATCCTAACTTAACTAGAAAAAGAGGGGTTTAGCTACTCATAGAGTAGGCGTCGGCTACAAGAGAATTTGGGGTTTGATCTATGATTAATGGGTCATTTTCTCTTCCCCTTATGATCCTATTTATAAGGAAAGTCTTTTACATCAATAAGGGGAAGGAATTACATTAAAATACAAAACCCTAATCCTATATTAAATGCAATAAAGTAGAAGTCCACTTTGAGTAGGATTTCTTATCCTCTAAGGAATTTCAACTGTGCCTACACCTTATCTGCCGAATGCTACTGCCTTGAGCAAGTAAATCTCCCAAAGTGTCCAAGTTGTGCTAAAACTCCTCTTTTATGCATGAAACGTTCTTTAGCTATAAAAACACCTGGAAAATCAAATATAAACCAAAACAAAGGCTTTGAGATAGATTAATGTGCTAAAACATTGGAATTAATATATGAAAAATATGCAAATATACGACTTATCAGTCCTGTCGTATGGTGATCGGTAGAGTTGCTTGGGGAGGGTTCTACGTGATCATACTGGGCTATGGAGGATGGGGTTCACTAAATTTCTGGGCCACTGCTTGGCTTTGGAGGCTGAGATGTGGGGTGTTCTTATAAGACTAGAATGCGCTTGGAGTTAGGTGGCAGGAGAGTCATCATCGAAGTTGATAGCACTGAGGCAGTTCTATTGATCTCCCAATCAAGGGAAAGAGTGGCTCCAACGGTTCTTATGTATATTTGGGACTTGATGCAACGTGGATGGACAGTGCACGTTCAACATGTGCGATGAAGCGGAAATAGAGTTGCCGACGCTATGGCCAAGCTAGAGCGACATGATGACTTAAGCTGTGTTCGGTGCTTCAATCCGCCTGATACGGTTTTGGCGATTTTATATGCGGATGGGGTATCTCATATTGCCTTGTGATGGAACTTGTTGTCTTGTTCTCAGGAACGGGCTTGTAGCTTTCATTTATTGTTTGGGTTGTTGCTAATTGTTTTGTTTGAGTTTTATCTCGTGGATGCTTGTAAATGTTACCGATGTACTCTTTTCCTCTACCTAAGTTAGGGGGATTTTTAACGAAGCACCGGATAACATTCACCCTTTTCACTAAAAAAAAAGTTTGCACCGGGGATCACCGGATCCTCCTGTACTTGGAGAATCTCATCTTCCTCTTCACCCAACGAGAGATTGGACATGGAGTCCGCCACGTTTGCCATGAGAAAGACAAGGCTAAAAAGAGATAAACACTTGAAAACGTAGAAACTCCCTTCGAGAGACATTCTTGGAATTGAAATATAACCATAGTTTTATCAATGGCAAATATATATTTGTTATCTAATATTTTTATGTAATTAGGTACCTAAATTTGATTTTAAGGTTCATTTAGTATTTAATTTTTTGTCCTAGTAAATATTTGAACTTGACTTTTATCTTTAAACTAATACTTGAACTTAGTTTATCGTTCAAATTGATTCAAATAAATTATTTAAAGTATTAATTTGGATAAAAAATAAAATTTGAATATTGAACCGATAAATTAAATTTAGGGTAAAGTACACAAATAGTCACTAAATTATTTCAAAAAATACAAAATGGTCATTAAACTTTAGTTTTTAATACAAAATGGTCACTGAGACGTTGTCGTTAAGTGGGTGACATGACAGTTACAAGAATTTGAATAATAGAACACTTAATCCTCCATATTGACACATTCAATCAATCTATTCTTAATTTAACCCTCACTATAGATGTCTAAATTGACTGAATGTGTAAATTTTGAGGATTAAATATTTTATTATACAAATTTTCGTAAATGGCGCATCCCCAGCTAACGACAATTAATGACTCAGTGGCTATTTTGTAATAAAAACTAAAGTTTATTGCATATTATGTAATTTTTGAAAGTTTGATGACCATTTCATATTTTTAGATATAGTTTAGTGACCATTTGTGTACTTTACCCTTAAATTTATATAGTTAATTGGACCAAACAATTTTAAATACCAAATTCAAACAATAAAATGCACATTTTCCCTTTTATCAAATTTAGTTGCAAGGGTAACTAGGAACGAGCAACTCTGACTAATATGAAAATTCCAAGAAAAGAGCCAATAAAATCTGGAATTTCAAACAAAATTCATTTTCATCACTTGGTCAAAATATAACTTACCATACTTTACGCTCAGAGCTATCTGTTGCATGCATGCGTGTAACTAAACATCACCTCTATGATCTATTTATAACAAACAAAATGGACACTCTTTACTGATATGTACTTTTGACATTACTGCAGTCTGCAGCAACAATGATTCCATCTTTTGCTTCTTGTTTTCTATGTCTCTCAACGGCTTACTGTGTCCGAGGATCGCCAGAAAATGAAAGAAAGGTGCATATTTTATGTAATCTCTTACCCTGTTTCACCATTTCTTTTTTCTTTTGATGTTAATATATGTAGTGTTTGACGGCAGCCATATATAGTATACATGGGAGAAGTTGCAGAATATGGAGCCAGGGTTTCGGTCATGGATGAACATCATGAGCTGCTTCTTAGGACAGTTGGAGAGTATACAACCATTTGCAGATTAAATGTTAGTTATAGTATACTACTGAACTGATACAGACGATATTTTTCTTATAGTGAGGATGTGGCAAGAGAATCCAAAATATATAGCTATGGAAAGAGCATGAATGGTTTTGCCGCAAGGCTTTCGCCGGATGAAGCAAAGAGACTAGCAGGTGTATATATTAGTATTACTATTGTGTTATGTTCCATTTGGTAATGTTCATGTACTTCACATTTCGACCATTAATGCTAATGAATGATCAAATTGTTTTGCAGAGGAAGATGGAGTTGCGTCGGTATTTGAAAGCACAAGGCGCAAACTTCTTACAACAAGATCATGGGATTTTCTGGGACTGCCTGAAACTTCAAACAACAGCTCCAACGGTATTGTTGAAAGCAATATCATAGTTGGTTTATTGGACTCTGGTAAATTCTCGGAAATACATGATTTTCTTTTTCGAATAGTTAATGAGTTGAATGCCGATAATTAAATGAAAAAAACACTCTATTACTTAATCCAACCAGCTTTACTTTGTAGTCCTTGAATTAGGAAGTGATTCCTAATACATTTATGTGTTTAATCATAATATTGTTAGGTATTTGGCCGGGATCTCCCAGTTTTAATGATACAGGTTATGGACCTCCACCAGCTAAATGGAAGGGTAAATGTGACAAAGGAGCCAACTTCACTGGTTGCAACAAGTAATTTCTCCAACTTAAAACACCCAGAATTACATCATTCTAGTGACGCTAAAATAATCCAAGAACAAGGAAATTAAAATCGTGTTCTTGGGGACTTCATAATTGGATTTTCCTGAGCATCTTACCGCATAAAATTTTGATGTTCAAGCTTTTCTAACATGAGCAGCTAAGTCATTGGTGCAAGATATTATCATCTAGACAACTATGGCACTAGTACTGATGAACCGACTCCGGTTGACACTGACCGCCATGGAACCCATACCGCCTCCACTGCTGCTGGCATACCTGTATAGGACTCCAGCGTATACGGCATAGCCAAAGGAACAGCTCGAGGTGGCATGCCATCTGCACGTATAGCCATGTACAAAGTTTGCTGGAGCAACGGATGTAGCGACATGGATATACTCACTGCGTTCGATAATGCCATCGCCGATGGAGTGGACTTGATATCCCTTTCATTAGGAGGTGACTCCAAGGAGTATTTCAATGATTCTGTCGCTATAGGAGCTTTCCATGCGATGAGGAAAGGGATTTTGACATCTTGTGCCGGAGGAAATGACGGGCCGACCCTTGCAACGGTTCAAAACGTTGCACCATGGATCTTGACCGTCGCTGCGAGCAGCACCGATAGGCAATTCACCTCGACTATTAAGCTGGGTGATGGCACAATAACTTCTGTATGTTTTCAATTCTGTCATGTAAAGTTCTGCGCTCATGTTTTCCATGACAATCGTACTAAATCTGATCTCCTACGTCAAAATAGGGCAACGGTATCAACACCTTTTCAATGAAAAACAAGATGTACCCTTTCACAAATGGAGCCCATGCAGTCTTGCTGGAAATTACTATGGAAATATCAGGTATATATTAGCAGCGGCCAGCAAGCAAATTTAGCCTATATGTTTATCTAATTGTATGATACCTCTGATCCAATTGTGTTTAAACATGGTTAAAGTGCTTGCGATTCCGGAACGCTGGGCAAGAACAAGGTGAAGGGGAAGATCGTGTATTGTCTAGGGTTTTCCGGTCAGGATCATACTATCAGGATGCTGGACGGGCGGGAACCATAATGCCCATTGATGAACCAACAGACTATTACTTCCTCTCTCTTATACCTGCAACTGTAGTGGTTCGTAGCAAGAACGGCGATAAGCTCGATTGTTATATTAACTCTACAAAGTAAGCCTTCTTCAAGATCCATTCTCTTTTCCACTTTTAGGATCTTTGATTCAACAATGAAAAAGCTTACAGATGGTGTTGAATTTGATTCAATGATGCCAGGAACCCTCAAGCTGTCATATACAAGACTAGAACTGTTCATATGGCTGCTCCATTTGTGGCTTCTTTCTCTTCTAGAGGGCCTCAGTTAACAAACCGCAACATTCTCAAGCCCGACATTACCGCTCCAGGACTAAACATACTGGGTGCCTACACAGAACTGACCTCGATAACCGGAGAACCAACTGACCGACGTTATTAGGCATTTAACTTCATGTCTGGCACATCTATATCTTCTCCACATGCTTTAGCTGCTGCAGCATATGTCAAGTCTTTCCACCCGGACTGGTCGCCGGCTGCAATCAAGTCTGCTCTCATGACTACTGGTAAGACATCCAAATCAAAAGCAAGCAAATAGATAGATGACCAAAGTACTCAAATCTATCAAACGAAAGGAATTTTATTTTTCTAATTCAATCACCATACCATTTTCATGCTATAGCAATACCGATGAAAATCAAAGACCAGTATGGAGAACTAAGCTCGGGATCGGGTCAGATAAATCCAACTAGTGCTGTACACCCCGGGCTCATCTATGACATTAACGAGAGTTCTTACATAAGTTTCCTCTGTAAGGAAGGGTTCAATGGCACGACCATTGGCCTACTCATCCGAGGCAAGCAAAAATATAACTGTTCAAGTATTAAACCTGCATTAGGCTTTGACGGGCTCAACTATCCTTCCATGCACATCCATCTGAACAGTACAGAATCGAGAATTTCAGCAGTGTTTTACAGGACTGTGACTAATGTTGAAAGTGGAAGTTCTGAGTTCAAGGCAAAAGTAACATCTCCAAAGGAACTTTCCATTGCAGTTATCCCAGAAACCATGAAATTTAAAGGGAAACATCAAAAGAAATCTTTCAAAGTTTCGGTGAAGGGTGGTTCAATGAAGAATGGGACAGATATCCTATCGGCTACACTTGAGTGGAGGAGCAACAAAGAGCACAGTGTTAAGAGCCCTATTATTGTCTTCAAACAGCAACCGTCATTTTGATTTTGGCTTCCATGTTTTGTATATCAGAAATCAGTTCTTTCATAAATTGGTCACCATAGAAATAATTTGGAGAGAGCGATGAAGGGCATGTCTTAACGTTAGCAACAAATATGGCATACGTTGTGCAAGAATGAATAGAACGAAAATAAAAATGATGTAAATATAAAATCAACCAGAAATTTTCAACATAATCTGACCCAAACACGTACACAAAAAACTTGCAGCATATTTTACAAAGCATCAGCCATGTTTGCAGCTAATGCAAACCATTTCACAGCCCTGTTTCAGTTAAGCTTATGAAATAGGGGAAAAAGGGTACCATTCTCTAAATCTGCTTCATAATCTACCCCGGAGAAAAAAAAAGTTCGGCAAATTAACCTCCCCTTGTATCCTAAATCCAAAAATGAAAGAGGAAAAGCCTAGAAAAAAAAATACCTTAAAGGGTCTCTACCTGTTTCTGCTTCTGAATTTGTATTTCTGCAATGGTACTAACTTCACGGGTTCCCTTTGATCACAAAAAATGTCCAAAATTTTTTTCTAATAATCTCATTGTTGCACCCAACATTGTCGACCTTTGAGGTTCTTTAGCTTTATGAGTTCTTTCCTCCTCCTAGCTTCAGCAGCAGTCACTGCATCCTGTACTTCCTTACTCGTGGAATTGGTCAATTCTTGATTCTCTTCTGGCAAAGCACCTATAATCTGGCATGCTCTTATTGGAGACACTTCCGTATTGATGACATGATCTGGTTTATTCTCCTGTTCTTCAACAAATGTAGTCCCTGCTGAACATGGAGGTGTAAGCACAAGGACCTCTTCTTTGACGTGAAATCTTATACCACCTCCATCTGGCGGAGGTCTAATTGGAGTATAATTCATGTTATTCGAACTGGCTTCGTGTGAGCCATAAGCCTCTTTCTCTTCTTCTACCAGTAAAGAGGGATTATATTCCTCATGAGCAACAGATTTCAAAGAACAACCAGCACGAAATGCATTATTCACAGAAGCCTCATCTTTGATATTGTTTAGGCCACAAGAAGGATGAGGATGCAGTCCATTCCCATGATCAGGAAGAGAAAAGAAACAAGGGTAAGGCACTACATATAAGGGACTCTTGGGGCCATTAACATTTCTGGAATCTTCTTGATCTGAGACAAATCAAGCATGCCATTAGTTGGTATGGAGAAATGCTTGATGAAACAAAAAGGGCATTTTGCTGCCTACATTGAGATTGAAGTGGATGTGAAGACTGAACAATGGATGGCCACCAGAAAGGGACAAAAGGATGTTAGTTATAAAAGAAAAATGGATAGTTTCTTGATGGACCAGAAATCTGATGGGCTAACTTAACATCTCCAGGAGCTTCCATTTGGTCAGCTTTGATTGCCTTAGCCATCTGTGGAAAAATATAGCATGTCAAAGAGGTAAAAAGCATTTTCAGGATTAAAAGGTAGTCGAGTAAGTAAACTTCTTTCAAGGTTAAAAGGTTCACTGATGCTAATTCATGTTACCTCTGCCTTCAGGTTCTTATTGGTGCTCTCTTGAGACAGATACTCTTTCATGGCCAACTCCTTTGCCTTCTCAGTAAGAAGGTTATCAAAAAAGAATAAGGAACCACACAATATTAACATAAATTCAATGACCAAGAAATTTAAAAGGGAAGAAACCTAAAATCTTCTTCTAGTATTGTTTTAAACTAGCAGAGCAGAGGTACACAATTTTAAAAAAATTAAATAGAAGGCCTTACTGAATAATCCAGTCAATTAGATAGAAAAAGTGCCACTTACCCTCTTCAAATTTTCTTTCTCCCGTGTTAAATCAGCAACTTTTAGGGTCAAATTTTCACAGAGAGCCTGAATCAAATTGCAGCATAGGTTCTCACAGTTGTTAAATCAACTTCAGAGAGCAATAAAACCAAAAATACATTATGAATGAAAATTATCTGAAATTTTAGATACTAAAATCTGTGACTTGCTTAGAAATAATATATTATGTTGTAACCAGCACATTTAGGTCCTCAAAATATCTTTCACAGGCACAGTCTCATTAGACAAAATATTTACAGCCAAATCAACAAAAAGATATAAGCAACTCAGCAAATGGAGACTGAAAACCATGTAACATAAAATACAAAAGAAAACATAAGAACTCAACTAAAATACAAAAGAAAACATAAGAACTCAACTAATCGACGCGGAAAACCATGTAACATAAAATCCAAAAGCAAACATCACTGTAACATGTAATAAATCAATTACCTGCCTCCGGCGAATCGTCTGCCTAGCTGACTCCCTGTTTGCTAATATTCTACATAATCTTCGCTCTTCCTGCTCAGCCTAAAAGAAAAAAGTATCAGTTGAAATCTAAGGATGAAGCAATAAAATAAAATATAAAAACTCATCCTACCTCAGTTAAATTCTGTCCTGGCCTCGGCTAACCACCTGACATGTATTTTGTGACACATGCAGGACTTGATTTGACTGGTTCAGCTTTCTTCCCTGCCTTTACTGATTTTACAAGTGCAACATTGCCAGTCATTTGACCCTGCTGCTTATCCTCCAGAACATCTTTCTCAGGCATTCCCACTATGTTGAATAATATCTATAGTTAAAGTGAGCAATCAGTACAAGCAAATTAATAAACCTGAAAATGATCATATAAAATAATATTTAAAACAACAAGCAAACACAATTGACCTGCCTTTCAGGAATCATCTGGAAATCTGAATCATTATTTGTTAGCATACTATGCAATCCATGTGTTTCTTTTTCATCCTTGTCAAAGGAACATTTCTAAAAAATATAAGAGCATTTAAAGCACAACAATAAATGAAAGAAGTTATTATCAACATCCATTACATTCTTTGTCGTCCCCAACACCCCATTGGAAGTGTTACTAGCAGCATAATGATGACTCATGTTACGTATCACAGCATTGTGCTCAGCTTCTATTGATTCCATAACTGCAGTTGTGCTTGCCACTTGAATTTGCTGACTAACAAATATATTTAAAATAGTTATAGAGTTATAGTATAGATATTTTTTGACCAAAAAATAGTTTAAAAGATCAAAGAAAAAAATTAAAATAATTTAATGGTTGATTTTTCATTTAAACAAAAAAATACTTAATAT
>CM033729.1:38287954-38394593 GCA_019671005.1 Hibiscus mutabilis
CATCAAGTTAGCATTCTAAATTCATTTTCTTATCTCTAACATCATTAATAACATAAATACACTCCAATTCCTAAAAATTCAGATTTGGTCCTTCAACTTTTCAATTTGACGAAATGATCCCTACACAATTTAACTGAAATGGTTCATATACAATTTAACTTAGGGTTTTGCTTCCAAACAACAATCCAAGCTTACTAGATCATTATTTCAACATCACAAACCCTAAATTAAACTTGAATCCCTAAACCCTAATCATTTTCATAATAATCATAACATGTAAAACTTAAATCCCAACTCAATATCATGATTTTAACATCATACTAGCTTGATTTCAACTTAAATTCAATCATGGTATCATAAAATCTCAAAAGCTCCAATTTGATCCATAAACCCTAATTTCTTTCTCATGTGAATTCTCATCAATCAAGAATAGATTCCATGAATTATTGATATCAAAAGATAGAGCTTGAAGAGTAGAACAACTTTGTAGTTGAAGAGATTACCTGAAAACCGAGTTTCGGGGCTTGAATTGAGCTTGGAAAAATTTCTCTTTTTCTTTCCCTAGCCCTCAAGTTTTTGGCTGGAAAAGATGAATACCATTATTTTACACATATATCAATTAAATGAATATTAAATTCATTTAATAGTGAAGTTACAATTTTGCCCTTTTTATCCAATGGTTGAGATTGATTTTATCATCAATCAAGGGCCAAGATTTAATCTTCCATTTACTCTTTACAAAATTGCCCTTATAACTTTTTAAATGTTTCAAAATTGCCATTGGGGCCAAATGACCAATTTGCCCTCCAACTAGTCTTTATTTACTAGTTTGTTTCCAAATTGCCATTCCATTAAAATCTAACTAAATCTAGTTAGAATTCAACCAACCATAATAAAATATTCATAAAATAACATTTTATGACTTTTGCATAGCTTTTGGATCAGTCTCCAAAATTTCCATTCGGTCCAATATACCGATAAATAATCCTTTACTCCGAAATAAACTGTAGGATTCATCTTGAATCAAACTAAAAATGTTTCCAACACTTGGAAATGACTTTTATAACCTTTCTATATCATATGGCAAAATTTCAAAATTTTCCAGTTCGATCCGGGTATTCGAATTCCACTTAAACTTTAACTACGATTTTCCCAATAATCAAAGTATCGGATCGAACCTATAATTCCACATTCGATTCACACCCTTAGGTGATCTATTTATTTATGAAATAAAAAACCTTAACTTTTAGGGAATTACAACTTTAGTCCCTAAACTCTTCCAAAGTTTATACTTTAGCCATAAAATTTTCAAAATTTAAATTTTGGTCACTAACTTTTTAAACTTCAATTCCCATTCCAATTTTCCTTGGAATTCAACCAAAATTTAAGAATACCTTATTCAATTTACTATCTATCACATGAGACCTTTAAACCTTAGAAATTTCCTTTCCAAAACCCATAATTAAAGAAATCCTAACTTTTGCATTTCTGTCATTTTAGTCACTAAGTTAGCTTTTAAGCTATTATCTTAGTACTAAATGACCCTTAATCAACTTAGTAAATTTTGGGGTTTTACAATTCTCTCCCCCTTAAGAAAATTTGTCCTCGAATTTTCAACATATACTTGATTCAAAAGGTGAGGAAACTACTTTCTCATATATTCTCATAATCTTTTTCAAGTCGTTTCCTTGACTTAATGATTTTGTCAAAGAACTTGGACAAGCAAGATTACCTTGTTTCTCATTTCTTTGACTCCATATGCTAGGATCTTCGCCGATTATTCCTCATACATTAAATCCGGCTGAATCTCTATTTTCATTGGGATAATGACATGCAAGAGATCCCATCAATACTTCTTGAGCATCGATACATTATGAATCTTGTTATTTTCCAAAATAAAACTAGCTTATAAGCTACCGGAGCAACTCTTTTCCCAATTTCTTATGGTTCAATAATTCTTGGACTTAACTTTCTTTTTGTCTAAACCACAACACCTTCTTTCAAGGTGAAACTTTTAAGGAATACTTTATCCTTATCTTCATATCAATTATCTTTTCTTTTAGGATAAGCATATAGTTTCCATCATTTGAGATATAGATTCTTCCTCGATAATATAAGTATCTATCAGACTTTACTTCAAAGTCTTCAGTTTCATCTTTTTCCACTTGTTTGAACCTTGACAACATTTCTCATCCTATCTCTAAATATCTTTTACTAGATCCAATAAAGCATAATTTTTTTAACTCGGCAATCAAAGCACCATCTTCTTTTAATGTCAGTCTCGTATCCATATTTCTTAAGGTAGCAAATGTCTTTTGACTGAGGGTGTCAGCTACCATATTAGCTTTTTCCTGGATGATAATCAATGATCACATCATAATCCTTAAGAAGCTCGATCCATCTTTTTTGCCTCAAGTTCAACTCTTTTTTAGTTTGCAAATACTTTAAACTTTTATAATCTACATAAATATAGCGTCATTCACTATATAAATAATGACGCCATATCTGTAGAATAAATATAACCATTGCCAGCTCCAAATCATGAGTAGGATAATTCCTCTCATGTGTCTTAAGTTGTCTAGAAACATAGGCCACTACTTTTCCTTCTTACGTAATTACAGAACCCAGACTGTTATGAGAAGCATCTTATAAATCACATTATTTTTGCCCAATTTTGGTTGTACTGGTACCGGGGCTACTATTAAGATCTCCTTTAATGTCTCAAAGATTTCTTGGTGTTTATTTGTCCAACTGAATGACATTTCTTTCTTTAATAGCTTGATCAGTGGGAGGCAATCATCGAGAAATTTTTTCAACTTTCGATAATAACCAGCAAATCCCTAGAAATTTCAAACCTTAGAAACTTTCTTCGGAGGTTTCCATTCAACGATAATTTGTGCTTTATTGGGATATACTCTTATCCCTCTCTGCTGAAATCACATAACCAATAAAGCAATTTTTGACAACAAAAAATTCACACTTTAACAACTTAGTATATGGCTTCATTTCTCGGAAAATCTGAAGAACAATACGAAGATGGACATTTTGTTCTTCTTTTGCCTTCGAATAGACCAAAATATCCTCAATGAACTCTACCAAAAATTGGTCCAAGTAAGGTTGAAATACTCGGTTTATCGGGTCTATTAATGCTGCAGAAGCATTTGTCAAACCAAACGGCATTATTACGAACTCATATTATCCATATCTTGTCCGAAAAACTGTATTTAGAATATCTTCTTCCTTGGTCTTTAACTAACGATACTCCGATCGGAGATTGGTTTCGAAAAACATAGTTGCACCGTTTTAACTGATCAATAAGAACATCAATCCTCGAAAGAGGATATTTATTCTTCACTGTCACCTTATTTAGTTGACGGTAATCTATACTTAATCACTTAGATTAAATTTTCTTTTCACAAATGCATCGGTGCACCCCAATGTGACACACTTGGCTTTATAAAACCTTGACCTAACATTTCTTACAATCGTACCTTTAACTCACGAAGTTCGATCGAAGCCATTAATTTAGGCGCAATGCCTGATAACATCTTTATTTTGAATTTCACCTCTTAATCTAAAGGTAATTTCGAGTAACCCATCTGGGAATACATCTGGATATTTTCAGATAGTCATGTTATTTTCCAATTTAACTTCAACAGCCCGAGTATCCACTACATTTACTAAGGAAACTGACAACCTTATAGAAACAATTTTCTTAATAAAATTGAAATTACATTTTCAACAACTACTACTATTTTTGTACATTCCGTGTTTTTCAATACTAATCGCTTTATGCGATAATTCACCATGACATGATAGGAAGATAACCAATTTATGCCCAAAAATCATCTTGAACTCCTTGACATATAATTTCATTAAGTTTATAGAGAACTCCATTCTTTATATTTTATCGAGCAAATCCCACATGTTCAACTTACCTTTACATTACAACCCAAAAAATTTGTCACCGCTATATTACTTGAAATGGGTTCTAAGAGGATATCTCGTTCACCACTCAACTTCGTACTTATATACAAATGTGTAAAGCTAGGACCCATGAACATCAATGCAGGTTTATCCGAAAAGATGAGATGTACCTTCTATGATTTTTGGATCATCCCAATCTTTATCAGTCCTGATGTTATAAACTCGGACTGATATGTGCAATCCTAGATATGAAGTAAATTCAGATGGTTTTCAAATCTAGCTTAAATCTCGGAGCAACAAGACAACTCCATCCAATTCCTCTACATCCAAGCAGTGAAATCCGTCCAGTGTAATCCTTAGGTTATTCAGTTATAAATCAACAATCACTGGACCATCATCTGCTTCTCCTTTCAATTCAGATGTTCCCGAACTTTTCAGTTCCTTAATCCGACACATGCACTCCTTGTTGTACCAGTGCCTTTTTCTTGTTCCTATTTATCTGAAGGGTCATCATTAACCTTATTATTACTACTCTTGATTCCTTCCAAAGCATCAAATTTACTAGTTTATCTCACTTTCTTGACTCAATTATTTCTTATAATTCCTCCCCAAATTATATTAGTAAGGAGCGACATCAATAGAATCATAAAAACATCATATCGGTAAATTGATATCCTAGTGGCATGTATACTCTTTTTAACATAAAACCACTTCTATTTAGGCCGAGAACCTGCTAAACCTAGCTCTGATACCAATAAATGTAACACCCCTTCTCGTATCCATCATTGAATACGAGACAGAGATGTCATAAAATATTTGTAAAACCATAAAATATTTATAATTCGGTAAAAATTTGTTTTGTAAGGAAAATATTACAATTTAATCTTTATTTAAAAATCTAATTTATCGTGTAAATTTAAAAATTTATATTTTCGCCTTCAAATCGAGTTTAATTTTAGGCAGCAATTTATCAATTTAAATTTGACTTATATAATTAGGAAAATTGCCTAAAAATTGCCTGATTTAGAATTTATCCAGATTCTACATAAAATTCGATTTATATCAGAGAAAGTATATCCTTTTTAAATAACATGCCAACTAGTGAATATCAAACAATCCCAACTATTATATTACTGATACTGATGTACCTGTTCTTGATATATGATGTCCACTTGTGCTCCTTTCTCCAAACGCTCCTTTTTTCCTACGCGTGAAACAATCACACGCTAAGTATTTACTTAGTGAGGCAATAATTCGAATTTAAGTGCAATTGTCATAATATCAATATCAATATTAATGATTAATAATGCATATGATCACCTTACCATTACATGCTCATTAACATAATTAAATATGTAATAGCATATATGTATATCAAAGTGATAAGATTAGATCTTACCATTATCGGTGATATTTCCATCCGTATGCTTTCAATGCTTACCAATACCTTTTTCCAACTCTGTCTACAAGCTTTCAAGTTTATCATTCTATTTCTTTGATTTCAATTCAGTTTACTTAGCCCAAGGTATCGAATTAAGAGATTCTATGTACACGAGTCATCCCCCCATACCCAACCTTTCTTGAGTATGTATATTATTTGCACCGTAGTTCTTAGCACCCTAAGTGCTTCCGTATACCCAAACCTTGCATGAGTATACCCTCATTGAGTATTAATAAAATTGGACCGTAGTGCTTAACACCCTAAGTGTCTCCATATACCCAAACCTTGCATGAGTATACCCTCAATGAGTATTTATGAATATTGGACCGAAGTGCTTAGAATATTTATACAGCTGTTTATGACCCTATGGATATCCAACTATACCATCAAACCTCTATATCATACATTGGGCTTTATTTCATCATTTATGTCATCAATGGCAACATATATCAATCAATATATATATATCAACATTTGGCAGTTTATACTAGAATAATATTCAATCTCATCAATGTAAGTAATCATATGATCAATTCATTTTATATTTCAATTCTTGACATATTACGATATGTCAATTATATGCTCAATGACATAAATATCATAGCAACAATTATTTAGGGTAGGCTCATTGCAAGCCATCCCAATCATATATAAAATATCAGTGTAGTATGACATGTATGCAATTGTACTTACCTGGGTCATTTATTAGTATGCCTCACTAAGTCCTCTTTGATCCTTCCCTTCATCATACCTCGAACCTCCCTTGATTCGAACTTAACTTCATAATTCAAATAAGTAAAATATTTGTTAGATCTCAATCTAACAATTCTTAGACATATTGTCCAATATAATCATTCGAATATAAAAATTTCCAAATGTTTTCCTTTCTTCCTTGTATTGTTAAAAAAACTCATTATGTTCCTTAGTGAGCAATTTGAACTTCCACTAACCCCTTTCAAGCTTACTAATCAATCTTAGATACAAAGTATATCAATTCTCATTTTCTGGCAGTTTGCAGTACCTCCAAAGAAATATTTCTATAAAATAATATGCAACTCGGAATTCGATTTCGTTTGATCTAAAAGAAACTAGATTCAATAATATTTTCAACCATATAAATTAATAGCCCAAATTCAACTTGTACGATTTATGGCGAAATTTCAAATTCAATTTCCAGTATTGAATTTCGAAACAGCCTGCTATATTGTTTTCTGACCTTTCACCACTTAAAAATTCATATCTTTTTACTCGAAACTCGAAATCAGTTTCTGTTTGTTGGAAACAAAACTAGACGAACAAATCTTTACATCGGTATAAAATTCACCATCTAACAATTTTTGTAGAATTTATGGTCAATTTTCAAGTTTACTGCCAAAAACCAGTTTTTCTACACAGCTTCCATAAACAACTTCAACTTTTATACCAACTTCTCCTTACTTCTCTACTTTTCAATTTATTCCAATTACTTGCTTTAAACCACCATCTTATGACCTTCTTCATTAAATAATTATTCACAATAATTCTCCTTAATTTTCCTTCTTTACCGAAATAGTCACTAAAATGCAAAGATAAGGATTCAAGCTTCTTAACTTTGCAAATTAGTCCTCAATTCAACATTACTACCTTAATTCCATCATTACAACTAAAAATCAGATTTAGCCCCCATACAAAACTTCAATTTCGATTTGGTCACTTAACTTTGACAATTTATCAAAATGGTCACTAATTCAATTCAACATCAAGTTAGCATTCTAACTTCATTTTCTTATCTCTAACATCATTAATAACATAAATACACTCCAAATCCTAAAAATTCAGATTGGTGATTCAACTTTTCAATTTGCCGAAATGGTCCCTACACAATTTAACTTAGGGTTTTGCTTCCAAACAACAATTCAAGTTTACTAGATCATTGTTTCAACATCACAAACCCTAAATTAAACTTGAATCCATAAACCCTAATCATTTTCATAATTATCAAAACATGTAAAACTTAATTCCCAACTCAATATCATGGTTTTAACATCATACTAGCTTGATTTCAACTTAAATTCAATCATGGTATCATAAAATCTCAAAAGCCCCAATTTGATCCATAAACCTTAATTTCTTTCTCATGTAAATTCTCATCAATCAAGCATGGATTCCATGAATTATTGATATCAAAATATAGAGCTTGAAAAGTAGAACAACTTTGTAGTTGCAGAGATTACCTGAAACCTGAGTTTCGGGGCTTGAATCGAGCTTGGAAAAATTTCTCTCTTTCTTTCCCTAGCCCTCACGTTTTTGGTTGGAAAAGATTAATACCATTATTTTACACATATATCAATTAAATGAATATTAAATTCATTTAATAGTGAAATTACAATTTTGCCCTTTTTATCCAATGGTTGAGATTGATTTTATCATCAATCAAGGGCCAAGATTTAATCTTCCATTTACTCTTTCCAAAATTGCCCTTATAACTTTTTAAATATTTCAAAATTTCCATTGGGGCCAAATGACCAATTTGCCCTCTAACTAGTCTTTATTTACTAGTTTGTTTCCAAATTGCCATTCCATTAAAATCTTACTATATCTAGTTAGAATTCAACCGACCATAATAAAATATTCATAAAATAACATTTTATGAATTTTCCATAGCTTTTGGATCAGTCTCCAAAATTTCCATTCGATCCAATATACCGATAAATAATCCTTTACTCAGAAATAAACTGTAGGATTCATCTTGAATCAAACTAAAAATATTTCCAACACCTGGAAATGACTTTTATAACCTTTCTCTATCATATGGCAAAATTTCAAATTTTTCCAGTTCGATCCGATTTTCGAATTTCACTTAAACTTTAACTGCGGTTTTCCCAATAATCGAAGTATCGGATCGAACCAATAATTCCACAATCGATTCACACCCTTAGGTGATCTATTTATTATTGAAATAAAAACCCTTAACTTTTAGGGAATTACAACTTTAGCCCCCAAACTTTTCGAAAGTTTATACTTTTGCCATAAAATTTTCAAAATTTACATTTTGGTCGCTAACTTTTTAAACTTCAATTCCCCTTCCAATTTTCCTTGGAATTCAATCAAACGTTACGAATACCTTATTCAATTCACTATCTACCACATGAGACTTTTAAACCTTAGAAATTTCCTTTCCAAAACCCATAATTAAAGAAATCCTAACTTTTGCATTTATGTCATTTTAGTCACTAAGTTAGCTTTTAATCTATTATCTTAGTACTAAATGACCCTTAATCAACTTAGTAAATTTTGGGGTATTACAGGGAGTGTCATCCTGGTCTCCGCGTGTCATCTCCTTTGGTACCGTGGATATCAAGATAAATTTAATATTCAAACCATTTATTTTAGGAATTAATTATTAAATTAAATCAATTTTTTATTTTTCTTAAAAAATACGATACGAACCCATTACGTACCGATTTTGGGCTATGTGAGGGAACCCTTCCCCATCCGTAACTAACTCCTGAACCCAAGTTTTGAAAATCTTTGGTTTTGTTTTTGGTGTCCGGTCTACCTAATCCAAGTGACCGATGGCGACTCTATTTTTAAAATACGAGTTTTTTCTAAAATCTCCCTTTTTTAATTTTTTTTCAACAAAAGCGGGAAACACTTCCCCTATTGGTTTTTTAATTTTTCATAGCGGCCCGAAAAATTAGTCGCTCCAGCATGGAGACTCCGTTTGGATAATTTTTTGTCTTCAAAAATAAAAAGATTGTTAAGCCTTAGTTTGGTTCGTATCGTAATTATTAAGAAAAATTTAAATTTGGTTTAATTTATTTTTTAATTCCTAAGTCTTGTTTGTTTACTTTTTTTGACATCATATAGTAGTCTTAGAACCCTTAAGTGGAGTGATTACTTCTCTTCGTGGGGTTTTCACCTCCGTATAGTGTTGTAATCTACTTCCGGAATTCAGTACTTATATTTCGTGAGGTTTTCACCTCCGTATGATATATGGGTCGTATTCCCTCGAATTGAAGTCCGAGCGATAGTTCGAGTAACATTTTCTTTAGAATTTAACTGCATATAATGAGAGATAGAGCCTACCTATTAGAGCCATGCTGATACTCTGTCCGTTTAGCGGAAAACCTGTTTAAGGTTTTTTTATTCGCATGTTTGTTTGTTTGTGCGTATTTTAACTACTTGATTTGAGCGCTTTAATTGCTTCTGTATATTAACTATTTATTTAGATTATTCTTATCAAACTGACACAAATTTCTTTTTCTGTTTGCCCCCTTTATTTTTTTTTGCATCGCATTTTCATAGCATACATCAAAGGTATTTATTTCGCAAGTGGCCATCACTGTAGAAGGCAATCATAATGGATAAGAGGTCTCGTACTCAAATAAAATGAGGAAATTCTGAGCATTGTCAGAAGAATAAAGAGGGTGATTCATCCGAAGAGTTTGAACCAGATAGGGTAACTAATACTCGTATTGGAGACGAGCATGATGAAGTACAAGAATTGAAGAAATAGATGGGCAAGATGATGAATTTGATGACCGCTATGGCTAAAGGCAAGAGGTTTGTAGCGCCAGAAGAATAGTCAGTTAAGGATTAGAATAAATATTTTGATGGTCAAAATACCACTCCAAAGCAAAATAACATCGATAAATACGATAGCTCGAACCCTTTTGTGATTTGCATCAACAAACCAGTAGGAAGTACATCTGAGTCGAGCTTCCGAAAAACAGAGGTAGGTATGAAAGAAACCCAAAATGAAATTAATGTAAAGATGAACATCCTGATTCCTGTGAGGTATACTGAGCTGCTCCTAATGCTTATTAAAAGAAACCTTATCGCCCATGTTCATTCTGTTTCGAAGGAACCACCTTACCCGAAAAGTTACAAGAGCCGAGCCAGGTGCGGTTACCACTTAGAAGGTTTGAGACACACTACATAGAATTGTGAGGCCTTAAAGAATTGAGTTAAAGATCTTGTCAATATGGGAGCGTTGAGTTTTGAAGATGGAAGGCCTAGATTTTACAATGAGTCAGTAATCGCTCGAGGGGCAAAGTTGGAAAAGAGCCAATACCCAGGGCAAGGTTGGAATAACACATAAATGAATCACTCCAGCAAGTCAAATTCAGAGGCAAAAGAAGGGGGCATCCCAAAAGAGGGGCATTCGTTCGATTATAATCAGCCTACGCAATAAATAGAATAATTAAGCAAAAAATTGAATAGTCTACAAGGTAAGCATTGGGAGCTTCACTACATGTTCCGGAATGCTGGATTAGGTAACACTTTTGAAGAATGGAAAAATAGCATTATTTGGTTGAATAATGACATGGGACATTAGAAGCAGAGAGACATGACCAGTGAAAGTTGAAGGAAACTGAGGAGCGATGTGATACCCTTAGAAAAGAGTTACAAGATAGTCTAGCTATGAACTAGATTTTGAAATCAAGTCTGCAACAGAGTGAGGCAAGATCCAACACCTTTCATTCAGAGAATAAAACACTCAAAGAACAAACAGAAGAGCTTAAGACTTATTTACGTACGAGCGAGATTTATGTTGAAGCCTACAAGTAAGCTGGCTTTGAAAGCGTCAAAAAGGTAACTCTCCTGCTACGAAAAGTTGAACGAGAAATACAAGAGAAAGATAATAACATGAAAAGTGTCATTGTTCAAGTGCGCAAAGTGGCTCAGCAAGTAGCAGATGTGGCCGATGCAGCTATGTCGTTGAGTCATAATATGAATCCCGCAATGGACCATAAAGAAAAGATGACTCGTTTGTTGGACGAAGTACAAAAGTTAGGGGCTAAGGATCATCCGTATTTGTAATGTTTACAAGACTGATATCTGATGTAACAAGCCTTTTTGTTCAACAAAAGTCTTTCTACGATGATCACTTTGCGACTAATAACTTATTGCATTAATGTTTGCATTTCATTGATTCAAAAATATTCCATATTAAGGGATTTTTTATAAACGAGAAGATGTTATGTAATGTACAAAGATTGATAATGCTATGGTTGGAAATTATGTGAGCATGAAGTGAATAGAGAGGAGACAGAAGTGGGGCACTGAGTATGCATTTCGCTGTAAGAAGGGTGACTAATAGATGCATGTAGAATATTGTCAGACTTTTATACAAAAACATCCTATCTTTATAAAAATCCTCTTAAAGGACTATTGGCGAATCAACGCCTCATTTGCATTCATTGTTATAGTTCATACTTATTGTTTACCTTTTACATTTTAGACATTTATAATACATTACATGCATTAATTAGTTAAATAATAAAATTTTACGAGTTCGATGGCAGTATTCGAGAACCAGTTGAAAGAAAAAATAGAACAAAGACTCAAGCAATTAGAAGATAGGTTCGAGAAGAAAATTGAAAAGGAAAAAGGAAAGCTAGACGCTTTCAACACAAGAGATTTTTGTTTAGTTCCTGACTTGGTCATTCCTCCAGATTTCAAGATTCCCAGATTCGTGCAGTATGACGGTACAAGTTGTCTGAGGGCTCACTTGACCATGTTTTGTAGAAAGATAGATGGCTACATAAAGAATGAAAAATTGTTGATCCAATACTTCCATGATAGTTTGGCAGGATCTGTTGTGATATGGTACAACCGATTGAGCAAAAATTAGATTCGATCATGGGGTGACCTAGCCAACGCCTTTTTGAGCCAATATAGGTGTGCTTTTGACTTGGCACCAAGCCGTCAGTTTCTTCAAAGCACAAAGATGAGACCAAATAAAAATTTTAAGGATTATGCTCTAAGATGGTGAAGATTGGCAGCCCAAGTTTAACCCCCCCATAACTGAAGAAAAAATGACTCCCCTGTTTCACGCGACGCTTCCCATTCCCTTCTTTGATATATTGCTCGAGAAATTAGGAAGCAAATTTGAGAACTTCATGGCAGTGGGATACGCAATCCAAGAAGAAAATTTGGGGTCTAAGTTTAAAGACCAAACTAATGAGGAAATGGAAGAAAAAGAAGAGGTAAATAAGTGTTGTATCCAAACCACTCATAATCGCAAAAGGTGAAGGCTTGCTGATCCTTCTGAGCCATTAAGAAAAGTTACCCGAACAAGTGCAAACTCAGAGGTGTTTGGGATACCTATTTTGGATATATTTCCTCGTCTGGTTGCGGGTCGCCACATTATTCCCAGACTGATGAAGATTATGCCTAATTCATTCGCCCATAGTTTTGGCCTGAGCAGTACATACGATTTCTATATAGGGGCGGGGCACCAGGGCATCCTATCAGAAAGTGTAGAGCATTGAGGGAAGAGATCAAGAAGTTAATTAGCAATGGATTTTTGACCCAAGAATTGATCCAACAATGGAAGACACAAGAATTGGGGCAAGTTTGTACCGCACTAAGAAGGCCAGGACGAGTTAACACCTGAAAAATAATTTAAAGCCCTATCTTTTATCTTGTCCATGATTTTGAGTTTAGATGTCATTTTGGTAGGACATCTTTACATTTAGGAGTGTCTTTTGAAGTAATGCATGGCATCAAATCTGCTACCTTTTGCCGGAATGTAGCAGAGATCTTTTTGTAAAAAGGGCATGTGTCATGTTTGGTGATTTTCATTCCAATGAAAAACGCATTCTGTGTAACATACAATGGCCTTGAAAGCATGTATATGTATATCTCTTCTTACCTTTGTAGGTCACTGGATATCAATTGCAAGATGCGATATCAACTCTGACATCAATTGGATGTTGTGATAACAATGAGGTCTAACTTTTCCCTAATAGACTCTGGTCAACAACACAAGATTACTACTTTTTTGATGAAATTCGGTGAGGGAAAAGGTCTAAAATTTAACCATACAGAGTTGCCTGAAATTGAAATTCTAAGTGTAGACTTCTATGCACCAATGAATTACAATTGACAATTAAAATATAAGTATATATGCATAAAATAATAATGAATTATGATTAACAATTGAAAATAATAATGATAAATAAATCGAGAAAAACACTTATATGTTCGAAGCCTAGTAATGGGCATGTTCGGATAAGAGTGTGGAAATTTTAGGGCACTCCACTGAAGCGATAGGATAAATAAGGTTGGAATACACCATCCAAATAAAAAAACCTTAGCTTCATAAGTGATGTTAATATTTTCAAATCATGAGTATGCCGAGTAACTCAGGGTAGTGTTATTTGCTCCGTCATTATCCTCGAGACAAAGGACTGTGATGAGTTGATTTCCCTAAAAAATAATAACGAACAAATGCAGTGAATGAATAAGAAGAAAGAAATGAACAAGAACATAAGTATAATTGGCAACACACACATGCACCTAAAACTTTATTCTTAGAATGATATTTTTGCACTCTAAACGGTTAAACAAGTCCATTTTTTGGGCGAGCAAATAATGAGAATTGAGTAGGAGTAGTCTTTGTAGCAATGCGATAATCATGAGGATGAACCTAGTCATATGAGGGGATTTTACGACTTTGAATCGCCACAAGATTCAAAGTCTTTATAGACACAAGCTATATTTGGAATGATCACCGAAAGGTTGAATATAAGACGCTCTTGCACTTGATATCCAAAGATCCTATTATGTTTTATTTATTATTATAATTTTGGTTTCAAGGTCCTGTATATTAATCTAAAGGACACACTTCATTGGAATGATGATAAGCAAATTGACATTTTTAAGTAGCAAAGATTTTAATGTATTACTTCAAGGATGAGATTCAGAATACAAGAAAGTGGATGCAATTGATTGACCTAATACAGAGTGATGACCCATCAATGACTGTTAGGATGATCAATCAGTGTAGATGGTGGCCAAGATGGGGTGAATTGGCAATTTTAAAGTTTTGGAAGCAAATAGAAAGAGATAGACAAAGGGACACAACAATTTATAGTGGTTCAAGCTTCTAACAAGCTCTACTTCCACTACCTTAGCTTCCTACTAAGGATTTTCAACAATTTCACTATGAAATTCTTCCCCTTTCTAGGCTAAGGAGACGAATGTTACAACCGATCAAAGCTTTCTACCCAAAGCTTGATCAAGAATCACTCTTTTACAAGAAAGAAGTTTGGCAAATGAAATATCCTCACAAGATAAAAATTTTGCCCAATTAAGATTTCTCACAACCGCAAACTTGAAACAAAGATGTACAAAGGAATTACACAAGTTGAGTGTACAAGGGTTTTACAATAAAAGCTCAAAGGGTTGGATTTTTGCTTGATTGCTTGAATGTTGTTCAATGAATGTTCAATAGTTGTTGCAGCAGCTTTGGAGTCTTGTATTTATACCTTCTCATTGATTTCTAGGTGTTTGGGTGGTTGGAGTATTGAATATAGCCATTGGAGGGCTTCTTTCCCGCAATAAATGCTATCTGCCAACCATCCGTATCGGTACACGAAGGCCCGTATCGATACCTTTTACAAAAAATATATATGTTGTGTATAGGCGTATCGATATGCAGGAGGCAGTATCGAAACGATCATAGTGTAAAAATAGGGGCATATCAAAATGACAAGGCCTTATCGGTACGCTTTTGCTCACTGGAATTCAAGATGAAAATTTGCATCGGTACGCCTAGGGGCGTACCTATACGGGTAACGGAAAAATTAAAAGTTTGTTGATTCCAATAACTGACAAGGCAACAGTCGAAAACATTTAATGCAAACCGTATCGAACGGCTAGGACCGTATCGGTACGGACAAAAATGTCTTAAACCTAGATTTCAAATGGTATCAAAATGGACAGGGTCGTATCTAAGCGCGAAGCATAAAACATTTGACCAGATGAATGTCGTATCGAAATGGGTGAGGTGGTATCGATACGTATCGTTTAAAATGAAGGCTAAGTTGAAGGTCGTATCGAGATGGGATAAGCTGTATCGGTACGCTTTGCAAAACTAAATTTCAGTAGCCAAAATCCGTATTGAAACAACAAGGGGTGTATCGATACACCTGGGTGTATTTGTGTATTTTGGCTTGAAAACACTTAGAAAAATTTTGGGTTTAAGTCTTTAACTTTGGAAAACTTTTCCTTGTCATTTTGTGAGACTTTTGAGTACTTAAAAATTTATTTCCTTTTACAATTTAGTCCTCAAACACTTTGTTATATCAAAATCAAACATAAGTTTTACAATCCCCCTTTTTATATAAACAAAACCAAAGTGAAAATTTCTAAGTATCTTTAGAAAACTCCCCTTAATTTAAGACTGAAAAAGTTTGAAAAAAATTTGGCTAACTTTTCTCCCCCTTTTTGTTAGATCAAAATCAATTCAATAAGGATAAACACTAAAGATAATCAAATTACCTCAAGCAATTAAATAAGCAACATAAACATTTAAATATAAAGCATAAGTTCAACATAATCAAATCCAATCCAACTTAAAACCTAAAAACATAATCCAAATAACAAAGCAATAATAAAGCATAGGAGTTCATCAAAACATAAAAACATAGATGCATAAACTAGTCCTAATATGATATGATATGCAATATGCCTAAGGATTCGTCCCATCGTCTCCATCGTCTTCATCTTCTTCTTCATCTTCATCCTCATCATCATTGACTTGAGGCCCAAGGGATTGACGCCACTCGCCATGAAATGCGGTAAGAGTGAGATCCATAAAGTTTTGGCGATTTTCAATAGCCGTCACTCTTTCCTCCAAGCATGTGAAGCGTGTGTCAATATCGGCAAACCAGGAATTCATGGTTGTGTGCAAGTTGGTGAATTGTTCATTGAGGTAAACCATGAGAGCATCAAGATTAGGTTGGGCCACCGGAGCTTGTGGAATTGGAACCGCTTAAGGAGCCACCACCGGATCGAGTTGAACACCTCTCGGAAGATCAATGTTTCGGACCCATTCTCTATTGTAGTAAGTGGACCTTGAGTGACGGGGAGAACGCTCATCAATCGGATTGGTGAGGGGTTCTGAAAGGTCATAGGAACAATCAATTCCCATCTTGTGAAAAATATAGCTCAAGGCGGTGCAGTAAGTGAATGATGTAACCATAGAAGTATGTCGATGTTGCACAAGGAAGATAATCTCCCGAAACATAATTTGAGCAAGATTAGGGCGCCTACCCTCACGAAAGCAACAGATCCAAAAGTCATCGACTTTTCAGATCATGGAAAACTTCCCACCGGATGGACGGAACCACCAAGTGATCATGAGGTGTAGAATGCGGTCATAGGCATCGAGTACGGTTACGGAGCCTCCAAGAGTATGTCCCAAAGAATCCTCATCATCAATCCCCGTATCCTCAAGACCCAAATAGTTTGCTAAAATCGTTAAATCAATACAAAATTTTTAACCCATTAAATAAGACTCAATCGCAATAACCAAGGTTTTCTTTTCATTATAAATATACTGGGCATTGGAATAAAATATCAAAACAAGGTTTCAGTATAAAATCCCGAGTATACTCAAAAACTGCATAAATTTCCATTCTTCCATCAAAGGTAGATATTTAAATTGAAAACGTTCAGTTGATAGAAAAAGGATGGAAGTAACGTGCTCTCAGCGAATTTTGTAACTTTGATACTTTTTAAAACGATCCATGGCAAGAGGATATTGAGGTTCATTAAAGCAATGTTGATAGATATAAGTAAGATTGGGTCGATTACCATTATGGTCGGGATTGAGACTAGGAGGATTGGAACTAGAGGCAATATCTTTCCACGCACGTTTCTTTGGGGCCATAATCTGAAAACAAAATCAAACCAAAAACTATGTATGCATAAATCAACACATTCAATCCAAAAATTAATCCAATAATGAAGGTATTGTTAAAAAAACTATACAATATAGTTTAAAAACATATACAAGTATAAAAATAATTTTTGGGAAAAGAAAAGTTCAAAAACAGTGTTAAAAATTATACGATATAATTTTATATTCGAATAAAAAAATCCAGATTTGAAAACGTTTTTACAAAATTATTGAAAACTATACTATATATGTTCTAAATCTATGATTAGAATACAAAAACAATGTATATATATGTACGAAAATTAAAAAGAAAAAGGTTAGGGTTTATACCTTGAAGTTGAGATTAAGGATGAAATAAGAGATTTGGATACACAAACTTGATGATTTTTTCTTGGGTTTGATGTAAAATCCAAATCCTTCAAGAATTTTGAAGATTTGTGTGAGAAAAAGTGAGGGATTTTGAGGTTTTTATAGAGGATTTTCGTATCTAGGGTTTTGGTATTTGAGTTAAAGTGAAAAACCTCTTTTAATGCCCTTAAAGATTGCCCAATGGCTACGCGAACCGATACGCCACATTGGCGTATCGAAACCAAGTATCGAAATGCTTTAATAGCCGTTTTGATACGCGACCTATTTTGGTACAGGTAAACCTGTACCGAAACGATTGTAAATGACCCGTATCGATACGAGGAATATTGTATCGATACGCTTGTGCCATAAATGTCAATTTTAGCTGCAGGTTGCTCAAAAATTCGATTTGAATTCAATCGAAATGCATGTAAATGATATGAGAACATCATGTTTGGGCATAAATAGATGCATACTCCCCCTAGCAACAAGCATATATGTATTTAGGAGCAAAAACACATAAGAAATCAATCAAACAAATTTAAGCATATTTTTAAGACCAAAAGAGGCTCTAAGGGTCAAGGGAAGTTGGTTAAACCTAACTCTCTCCTAAGAGACCAAAAACGCTCTTTGTCTAATGGTTTGATAAAAATGTCTGCTAATTGGTTCAAGGTGTCTACATATTCTAGAACTACATCATTTTTCAAGACATGATCTCTAATAAAATGATGCCTTATTTCTATGTGTTTGGTTCTAGAGTGTTGGATGAGATTCTTAGTGAGACAAATAGCACTAGTGTTGTCACACCTAATAGGGATGGTACCTACATCAATTCCATAATATAAGAGTTGTTGTTTTATCCAAAAGACTTGAGCACAACAACTCCCTACCGATATGTACTCTGCCTCGGTGGTAGATAATGTTACACTATTTTGTTTCTTAGAAAACCATAATATTAGCATACTACCTAGGAATTGACATGTACCGGAGGTACTTTTCTATCTACCTTACAACCCCCATAATCTGCATCCGAGAAGGCATGTAAGTTAAAGGAAGACTCTCTAGGACACCAAAGACCTACACAAGGTGTATCTCTAAGGTACCTAAAGATTCTCTTAACGGCTATAAGGTGTGATTCTCTAGGACTAGCTTGAAATCTAGCACACAAGCAAAAACTAAACATAATGTCGGGTCTAATTGCGGAAGATGAAGCAAATATCTAATCATAGAGCGATAAAGCTTTACATCTACACACTTGCCTCCTTCATCTTTGTCAAGCTTTGTGGAAGAACTCATTGGAGTGGCTTGAGGTTTCACATTCTCCAAGCCAAACTTCTTGAGCATGTCCTTCATGGACTTAGCTTGATTGATGAAGTTGTTGTCCTTCCTTTGCTTAATTTGGAGCCCCAAAAAGAATAAAAGCTCCCCCATCATGATCATCTCAAACTCACCTTGCATCAACTTAGCAAAATTTGGCAAAGCAATTCATTAGTAGAACCAAAAATTATATCATCAACGTATATTTGAACTACTAAAATGTCTTTGCCATTTCTTTTAATAAACAGTGTAGTGTCCACCTTTCCTTTTTCAAAGCATTTTTTCAATTAAAAAACTTGACAATCTTTCATACCAAGCTCTAGGAGCTTGTTTCAAACCATATAAAGCTTTTGAAAGTTTAAAAACATGGTTTGGGCAATTTGAATCTTCAAAGCTGGGTGGTTGTTCTACATACACTTCTTCATTAATAAAACCATTTAAAAATGCACTTTTTACATCCATTTGAAAAAGCTTAAATTCGTGATAACATGCAAATGCTAAAAGCATCCTAATGTCTTCTATTCTAGCTACAGGTGCATAAGTTTCATCAAAATTGATTCCCTCTTCTAATGTCCAAACTTGACTTCTCTCAAATTGGTTTAATTCCTCTTGCATAGCCATTATCCAATAATCACCATTTAATGCTTCTTTGACATTTTTAGGCTCTATGCATGAGATAAAAGCAACATTACATGCATCTTAAGAGAAAGTCTAGTGGTTACCCCTTTGGATGGATCACCCAAAATCTCACCACCTTTGGCATAGTTGTACTCTCTTGGGTAGCTCACTTCCTTTTCCTCTAGGCTCATGTCCTTCAAGGCTTCTAGAGGTGGATCTTGTGCTTCTTTTTCTTCGGTTGGAACTCCATCCACCTTTTATGATTGCCCACCATCATTGGCTTTAAAAATCCCTACATCATCATCATCACAAGAATCCTTTTTCAGAAGGAGGTTATCATCGAAAATCACATGTATTGACTCTTCAACAACTAAGGTTCTTTTATTAAATACTCGATAGGATTTAGAGTTTAAGGAATACCCTAAGAAAATAGCTTCATCATTTTTAGAGTCAAATTTGCCCAAATTGTCTTTTCCATTATTTAAAAACAAAACATTTACAACCAAATGGATGAAAATAGCTAATGTTAAGTTTTTTGGATTTTAAAATCTCATAAGGAGTTTTCTTTAAAATAGGCCTAATCATTACTCTTTTTATGATATAGCAAGCCGCATTAGTGGCTTCCACCTAAAAATATTTTGGCAAATTGTTTTCACAAAGCATGGTTTTAGCCATTTCCGCTAAAGTTCAATTTTTCCTTTCAACAACCCCATTTTGTTGAGGTGTTATATGAGCTAAAAAATTGTGGCTAATACTGTTTGAGTTACAAAAATCCTCAAAACCTAAATTTTGAAATTCGGTGCCATGGTCACTTCGAATGTGAGAAATAGTTTGACCAAGGTCATTTTGAGTAATTTTTGAAAAAGTGATGAATTTTTCTAAAGCCTCATCTTTGGTACTTAAGAACAAAACCCAAGTGTATATAGAGTAATCATCAACAAAAACATATGCATATGATTTTCCACCCAAGCTAGTAGTCCTAATAGGACCAAAAAGATCCATGTGGATCAATTGTAAAACTCTACTAGTTGAAACATCATTAATAGGTTTGAAAGAAACTCTTTTATGTTTGCCTTTTGCACAAGCATCACAAATTTTGTCAAGAGAAAATTTAATTTTAGGTAAACCTCTTATTAGATCTTTTGAAACCAATTTTTCTTAAACACTCATGCTTGCATGACCTAATTTCCTATGCCATAGCCACGAATCATGCTCATTATTTGCAACAAAACATGCATGAGAAAGGTGTATGTCATCTAGATGCACCTTGTATATGTTTCCTATACGATGACCAAAAAGCACAATTTTATTTGTTTCAATGTTTAAAATTTTGCAACCATTAGAATCAAAAACAACATTGAAACCTTTGTCACATAATTGACTAATACTTAAAAGATTATGTTTTAGACCGTTGACATATAAAACATTATCAATGAGACTGGATGATTGATTACCAATGGAACCAATTCCTTCAATGTGGCCTTTGGAGTTGTTACCAAATGTTACTATTCCTCCACTATTTGGCTTTAGTTCCAAGAATCGAATCTTGTCTCCGGTCATGTGTCTTGAGCATCCACTATCAAGGTACCATGAGTTTGCACTTGTAGCTACAAACATGGAATTAAACTTTGATTTTTGGTACCCAAATCTTTTTGGGTCCATGAACATTAGCTTTTAAGAGCTTGGTTCCCTTAGGGATCCAAGAAGCAATAACATTTATGTTGTTAGAAGCAATAAAATCCTTAGGAATTCATACACTTCTAACTTTCTTACCATAATAGGGCCTTGAATACCCTCCATGTTTGTTCCCACCAAAGTTCTTTTTTACATGGTTGGGTTTTGAAGACTGCCCCTTTTCAAAACTCGGTTTCCCAACCTTGTTCAAGGAAGCTTTGAGATCATTTACCTCATTGAGGTAACGATCTTTTAATTCGGAAAGAAGGTTATTTAGATCAACATTTTCCTTTTCAAAATATTTTTGATCATCTAGTAAAACATTAACCTTCTTTTCAAGCTCCAAATTAGTTTTGATCAAAGAATCATTTTAATTTTTCAAATTGGAAATTATTTTCTTGTTTTTCAAATGTGATTCTTTATAGTTCAAAACTAATCCATCATAAGCCTCTTGCAACTCATTATAATCTTCAAATAATTCATCATAATTAAGATCATCAGATAAGTTGGAGGTTTACCTTAGGATCCTCTTCATAGGCCATGAGACAAAGGCTAGCAACTTCTTGCTCATCATCACTTGAAGACTTGTCATCGCTCCAAGTGGCTACATGGGCCTTGTGCTTATTTTTCTTCTTGAAGCCCTTCTTCTTGAATTGTGGACAATCGATTTTGATATGCCCCGACTTCTTGCATTCGTAGCACTCGATCGGATCTTTTTCTTCTTCCTTGCTCTTGTTCTTAAGATCTCTTCTTCGATTGAACTTTCTTCTTCGGTTGGATCTCATGAGTTGGGTGAATCATTTGGCTATCATATCCAACTCTTCATCTTTTTCCTCACTTGAATCATTCTCTTCGTGTGAAGCTTTGAGAGGGATTCCCTCATTCTTCTTTTCTACTTCTTTCTTTTTGACCCTCATCTCCTCATTCTTCTTTTCTTCCTCTCTTCCTTTCTTCATTATCTCATGGGTGAGAAGAGACTCCATGAGAGCGTCGAGCTTTAGCGTCTTGAGATCCTTCGCTTCTATAATGGTCGTTATTTTACCATCCCAAGACTCAAGAAGTGAGTAGAGTAATTTTCGAACTAGCTTCTCCTCCGGAATGACTTTTCCAAGACCCTTGAGGCCATTTACAATAATGGAGAATCGTTCAAACATTTTGGAGATGTCTTTATCTGGCTTCATCTTGAAATTTTTGTAGCTCAAATTAAGAAGCCCAATCTTGGTCTCCTTAACTTCATTAGTGCCTTCGTATGTGATCTCTAGCTTATCCCAAATTTCTTTGCCACTTGAGCAAGATGACATCTTGGAGTACTCGTCCGGTCTAAGTGAGCAAAATAGCATGTGCATTGCTTTATCATTGATTTGGAGATTCTTCTAATCTTTATCGGTCATCTTGTGCTTGGACTTCGGAACTAACCGATCACATTCTCTCTTCATTGGGATTATCGGTCCATCTTTCACTACATCCTATAGGAGGTAGTCATGGGATTTGATGAAGAACTTCATACTATTTTTCCAATAGGGATAGTTATCCCCATTGAAGTATGAAGGTTTGGTGATGGATTGAGACTCGTACAAGTTATTGTCGGAGGTGGATGCCATGGCTTTGACTTCTATTGATTGAATCACCTTCTAGGATCGCCTCAACAGTTGTTAGACCTTTGGTTGAGCGTGTCTTTGATACCAATTGTTAGGATGATCAATCAATGTAGATGCTGGCTAAGAGGGGGTGAATTGGAAATTTTAAAGTTTTGGAAGCAAATAGAAAGAGATAGACAAAGGGACAGAACGATTTATAGTGGTTCAAGCTTCTAACAAGCTCTACGTCCACTACCTTAGCTTCCTACTAAGGATTTTCAACAATTTCACTATGAAATTCTTCCCCTTTTCTAGGCTAATGAGGCAACCGTTACAACCGATCAAAGCTTTCTACCCAAAGCTTGATCAAGAATCACTCTTTTACAAGAAGGAAGTTTGGCAAATGAAATATCCTCACAAGATACAAATTTTGCCCAATTAAGATTTCTCACAACCCCAAACTTGAAACAAAGATGTACAAAGGAATTAAACAAGTTGGGTGTACAAGGGTTTGACAATAAAAGCTCAAAGGGTTGGATTTTTGCTTGATTACTTGAATGTTGTTTAATGAATGTTCAATAGATGTTGCAGCAGCTTTGGAGTCTTGTATTTATACCCTCTCATTAATTTCTAGCCGATTGGGTGGTTGGAGTATTGAATATAGCCGTTGGAGGGCTTCTTTCCCAATAAATGCTGTCTGCCAACCATCCGTATTGGTACACGAAGGCCCGTATCAATACATATTACAAGAAAAAATATATATGTTGTGTATAGGCGTATCTATACGCGGGAGGCAGTATCGAAATGATCATAGTGTAAAAATAGGGGCACATCGAAATGGAAAGGCCGTATCGGTATGAGTTTTGCTCACGAGAATCCGAGATGAAAAATTGCATCGGTACACCTAGGGGCGTATCGATACGGCTAACAGAAAAATTAAAAGTTTGTTGATTTTAATAACTGACAAGGCAACGGTCGAAAACATTTAATGCAAACCATATCGAAACGGCTGGGACCGTATCGGTACGGATAAAAATGTCTTAAACCCATATTTCAAATGGTATCAAAACGGACAGGGCTGTATCGAAACACGAAGCATAAAACATTTGCCTAGATGAATGTCGTATCGAAACGGGTGAGGCCGTATCGATACGCATCGTTTAAAATATAGGCTAAGTTGAAGGTCGTATCGAAACGGGCTAAGCTGTCTTGGTACGCTTTGCAAAACTAAATTCCAGTAGCCAATATCAGTATCGAAACACCAAGGGGTGTATCGATACGCCTAGGCGTATTTGTGTATTTTGGCTTGAAAACGCTTAGAAAATTTTTGGGTTTAAGTATTTAACTTTGGAAAACTTTTCCTTGTCATTTTGTGAGACTTTTAAGTACTTCAAAATTTATTTCCTTTAACAATTTAGTCCTCAAACACTTTGTTATATCAAAATCAAACATAGGTTTTACAATGACTAGGATGAAGGTGAGGGCAAGAGTTCATATGTCAGACAACTCAGGGCTTAAAGCAAGTTTTAGCCATGATATGTTAAGTGGTTCAAAGAAATGAAGAATAAACCTGGATAAAAATAAGATCGCAGAATATGAGGAAAAGTTTAGGAGTCTAACATTAATTTTCCAAAATGTTTGACATTTTTCAAAATTTTAATACTTATCATTTCTTCCAAACATTAATTTTCCAAAATGTTTGGCTTTTTTTCGAATTCCGATTCTTTTAATACTTATCATTTCTTCCAAACATTAATTTTCAAAAATGTTTGACTTTTTTTTTTCGAATTTCGATTCTTTTAATATTTATCACTTCTTCCAAACATCAGTTTTCAAATTACTCCAAATTTTGATTCTTTTAATACTTGCCATTTACTCCAAACATCAATTTTCAAAAAAGTTTGGCATTTTTCTTCGAATTTTGATTCTTTTAATAATTACCATTTCTTCCAAACATTAATTTTCAAAAATGTTTAGCATTTTTTTGATTCTTTTAATATTTATCATTTCTTTCAAACAACAGTTTTCAAAAATGTTTGGCATTATTTTCTAAACCTTGATTTTTAAGACATTTATAGTTTTTCTCCCAAACACTAGTTTTGAAAATGTTTGGTATTTTCTCTCAAATTTATTTTCAAAATGACTGACTTTTTTATTTGATGAGAATTAAAGCATAGGGACTGAGAGTTGGTTCCCACTAAGATGATGCAAGAAGATTGAATTCAGAGATAAGTTCAGGGAAAAGAGGTATTTTGCCCGCCCTACGGAGAAAATAGATGAAGACTCTGAATGTTGGGTCAGGAACTTGGAATAGTTGAGCCTAGAGATTGAATGGGGCAATGTTGAGTGAGGAGAAGAATGATAAAAGTCCCTACCTAAGGGTAGAGCAAGGACTACAGGAAGAATTTTCAAAATGGGTAGAGACCTAAAGAAGAAGAAGAAGAAGAGAGTTATATGTGCAAAAAATGGGTTAAAAGGTGTGAGTCAAATGAAAGAGGAATATACAATTAATGAAGACGAAGATTAAAGAGCATACTGCAAAGGAAATGAAATGAAAAGAAAAAATTCAAAGAATGACCTTTCAAGGAATAAGATTTTTTTTAAAAAATTTAAAAAAAAAAGAAAAAAGAAAGAGGAAAAAGAAAGAAAAAGAGAATAGAGAAAATGAAAAAAGAATAAGAAAAATGAAAAAGAAGAAGAAGAAGAAGAAGAAAGAGAAAAAAAGAATAAAAGAAGAAAAAGTGTTACATTGCATGCATCATATAGATAGGGGAATGCTAATTTAGAAGCATTTTGCTTGTTTTAAACTGATATTTGAAGATTATCAAAGAATTTGATCTATAGCTTCATGTTGAAGAGGTAGATTTTGTTGAAGATTTTCGTTGGTGGTCATGTTGGTGTGAATCCAAAATTTTAAGAGAGATATTGGTAGCCATGCTAGCATGAATCCATATCTTAAGTCATTCGAGCCATCAGTAAGTCCTTCGAGAATGATGATAAGTCATTCAGGCCACCGGTAAGTCCTTTGGGCATGGTGATAAGACCTTCAGGCCATTAGTAAGTCCTTCGGGCATGATGCTAACCTTATTGTGACGTCAAGATTGGCAGAACTCGGGGCATCATTTTAAGGGATATTGGTAGCCATGTTGGCGTGAATCCAGATTTTTAAGAATGATATTGGCAGCCATGTCAGCGTGAATCCATATCTTAAGTCTTTCGGGCATGATGGTAAGTCTTTTGGGCCACCGGTAAGTCCTTCGGGCATGGTGATAAGACCTTTGGGCCATTAAAAAGACCTTCGGGCATTATGTCAAGCTTTCATTTTGAATGTAGAGACAAGTATGAATCAAGGCATTGAAGAGATTAAAGCTTGGAGAGTGGACCGAGAAAGAGCAAAAAGTTCTAGAAGAACCCGTAATTCTAGAGCCAAGGATAGGAAAGTAGGACAAAAATGAGTGTTTCTGATCTTTGCTTTATTCTCGTTTCACAAGAACAAGCAAAGAGAGGCAACTGTAATCACTCATTTTTTCCAGGTTGTATAATATTATTTATTAATATTATTAATTATTATTATTATATGTCATATGTATGTATCACATTATTTTTACCTTTAATACGCCTTTTTTTTAAAAAAAAATGTGTGTATATATGCGTATATATATTAATATTTACCTATTGCATTTATGTATGTATATCTATGGATGTGTGTGTGAGTACGTATATATGTATGTATGAATATGTATATGAATATTTATTAAATAGATGTATTGCATGTATATGTATGTGAGTACGTATATATGTATGTCTGAATATGTATATGAATATTTATTAAATAGATGTATTGCATGTATATGTATGTGGTGCGTGTATGTATACCTTAATATTATGTGTATTTATTATTAGATGTATTAATATTTATGTATAATATATGAATATTGCATGTATATATTATGTATGTGTATATTAATTATACGTATGTATATGGTATTATTATTAATAGTTAATATTATTACTAATGGGTTGTAATTAAAAATGAAAGACAAATCTAATTTAAATATGAAACCCATTATATTATTTAAAGTCCAAGTCCAATTTACAAAACCCAAATAAAATTTACAGGACCAATCGGCCCAGACTCAATAGCCTAAATAACCCTAACCAATATCTGATAAAAACCCTAGTTTAATCATTTCCCCCTTTATTTTGCAGCCGCCATCATCCTGACGATCCAATTTTGATCCAACGGCCACAATCAATCCAAACCTATCCAACTGGCGTGAGTGGAGAACACGCTCGAGACCATCTTTATTGCACGCACGAGACCGTATGCATCCCACATGCCACGTGGCAAGATCTGGTGCTGCCACGTCATTGCCCAAAAGCAATCAGGATCGTCCATCTTTGAGGAGCCTCTGCCGTTAGATCAGATTTGATCCGACAGCCCAAAATGCATCGGGCGGGATAGTCACTTCATCTTCTAACCACCGATCCACATGCCTGCTTTGCCGAAAACATCGCTGCTGCCACACGCCGCTCATCGGCTCTACCCCAACAGCTCGTATGGCCAAAAAAATAAAATATGAGAAATGTCGGAATCAAATCAAACAGTAATTTTATTAAATGGTTACTTATTTTTGTAAAATAAGGAACCAGAGAGCAATATATATGTAAGAAAGCAGATCTATTTGTAAGAGAGACTCGGATGAAATAAAAAAAAGATTTCAAGGGTATATCATCTTCATTTTTTTGCATGCATATTTAAAAAATGAATAATAACATAAAAATAAAAAATGTGAGAGTTCATACCTTCATCGTTCGATCTTTCTCTTTGCCGACAACAATCCTTTGATTCTTAGAGTCAAATAGGATGAGTCGATGAAAAGGGGCTTTCTTTATTCAAAATGGTTTCGTTTTTTAACGAAATGAGGGTATGGTCTAGATTTCCAAGAAATAAAAGAATTTTGCGGTTTTAAAATAGGAAAAGGTTTTGACTTTAGGGTTTTTTTTAGTTGAGTAGCGGTGGCCGGTGGTGTGGACGACGGCTAGAGTGGCCAACCAGCACCGAAATTTGGGAATGACGGCGAAAGTTCGCCGGTTTCTAGGTTCATCCTAGATTGGGATGAACATTCAAGGTTTGGTTCGATTTTGGGAGAAAATAATAAAGGGGGAGGTTTTATTTTTAAGAACAAAATCTCAAAATGGCTAAAGGTTTGAATCAAGAGCCGGATGGGTCATTAAATAGCTTTTTTATTTTAAAATTGATATAATTGCAGAAAAGTCCCTTTGCGTTTTGACTTTCTCAACCAGGGTCCTTACGCCTTTTTAAATCTCGTCCCTTACGAGTTTTGAAATCTTTCAATCGCGTGGTCCCTTATGAGTTTTGAAATCTTTCAATCTCGTCCCTAAATCAAACTAAATTAGATTTTTAAAGGGTAAATCACCCCTTCGGTCCCTCCGCCCTACTTTTCTTCACGGTTTTGGCCTTCCACAGTGGTCAATTACCCAACTGGTCCTCCTATGTTTTTATTAGTTTTCAATCGTACCCTAAATCCTATTAAATTACTTTTCAAAAGGGTAAATTACAGGTTGAGTCTCTCTTTCTTTCACTTTTTTTTTTCAATCGGGCCCTTTTCTTTCAATTTAAACTATTTTTAAAAGGGTTAAATTCGTTTTTAAGTTCATGCCCTTTTGTTTCTATTTAATTCCAGTCTTTTATTTTGTGTTTTTGTTTAAATATTATTATATATTTGATTCATTATTATGTTTTTGTGCTTAGTATTTATTTTTGTGCATGTTTATTATTTGTTCAATACATGTTATTTGTGGTTTTTTTGTGTTTTATTTATTCATATGTGAATATTTATTTTATTTTTTATGTTACATTATATTTAATATATGTTGCTAATATTGTTTTTATTTGATTATCAATTTAACCCTTTGTATACGTATGTATATGTTTGGGAAAGTATGTCAATATATATGTATTTTAATATGTTAACATATGTATATGTATTATGTTATGTATATATTAAATAATTATATTAAATACTACATATATTATATTATTTATGTAATTTATATTGTATGTACATGTATAATTTATATTTTACATATTATGTTATTTTGTATATTAATGTATAGTAATTGTTATTTGTATTATATTTATACATGTATGGATGTTTTATTTTAATCATGTATATTTACTTGTTGATATATGCACATGGGTATTTTGTTATTTAATATTTGTTTACCTTTTATTAATTCATGTATTTTAGTTTATTCATGCATATATTTCTCATGTATAGCTTTAGGCCTTTATCTCCGTATTCTAGTGGGAGTGTCATCCTGGTCTCTGAGTGTCATCTCTTTTTGTACGTGGATATCAAGGTAAATTTAATATTCAAACCATGCATTTTAGGAATTAACTATTAAATTAAATTGATTTTTTATTTTTCTTAATAAATACGATACCAACCAGTTAGGTACCAATTTTGGGCGGTGTGGGGTGTTAACCCTTCCCCATCTGTAACTAACTCCCGAACCCAAGTTTTCAAAATCTCTGGTTTTGTTTTCGGTGTCCGGTCTACCTAATCCAAGTGACTGGTGGTAACTCTATTTTTAAAATACGAATTTTTTTTCTTTCTAAAATCTCTCATTTTTATTTTTTTTTTCAAAAAAAAAATGGAAACACTTCCCCCTATTGATTTTTTTTTTTATTTTTCATAGCGGCTCGAAAAATTAGTCCCTACATTTTCAAATTTACGATCGTCTTCACGGTCAAAATTCTGATAAACAAAGACATCACCGATCAATCCCAAGTCCCATCGATGGTTCGTTTGGCCAAAAGGTTAATATAGTTTGATTTCAAGCTGATCTGGTGGTTAACAATGAAAGATCAAAATGTTGATTTTAATTCAAATTGAGATTTTTAGTTATGATTCATCAATGTTAATCGTTAGATCAACTTGTAACTAAACTATGTTAAACTTTTGGCAAAACGATTTTTTTTCACTGTTGGGATTGATTGATGATCGTCCCGTTAATCGAAATTTTGGCATTGACAATAACTGTGAATTTGGAAATTATGGTTCTTTTTGGGAAGAAGTCTTTAACGTGGCACACATCAGCATTTCTTAACGGAGTTAATAACAATTATCATAATGAAAGTAAATTAAAAATTTTGTGATTATAATGAATAATTTTCGATTGTAGTGACCAAAGTGAATACACCCTAAAAATTTAGGTGATTTCCAATGTATTTTATCCTACTTTTTAATTTGACCTACCATGCACAAAGGTGCATCCGCCCATGGTGATCTGTATTACCCCCGACCATTAACATTCGTTTAAAAAATTTCATAAACCAACCAGAACGCACTATGAGTCAATAATAAACAAAAAAATCAATTAACTTTAATAAAATGTGTAAATTGTACGTAGGGGTGTTCATAAAAACCCGAACTAATATACCATATCAAAAAACTAGAAAACCCGGATTAAATGTTAGGTAACCGTACCGGTAAAAATTAGCCGAAATAGTACGATAACTGTACCGATAAAATTAGTGGTTAAATGGGACGAGAAAGGTTACGATTTTTCGTTAAAGGTTAACCAAAAAAATCGATAAAAAATTTTAAAATTAATTTTATATTAATATTAAATTATTAATTTTTCAATTGAGTTTTTTCGAATTTCGGAATCAGTTTCTGTTAATCGATTTTTTTGCACAACCCTAGCCACCACTGGCTTGTCATCTAGATTACCACCTTCAGTAACTACCAAATAAAAACACCACTCATCAGTCATCCCCGCCACTCATCCTTCGCCACCGTCAAGCCTTACTTTGCTCACACCAACATCAGGCCACCACTCTCGGCCATTGTCATATCCACCCAAACCATCACGCCCCCATCATCAATTCCCTCACAACCCAACTCCTTAAACCATCACTGCCCAACACTGAAACCACTGTTCATCCTCACCGTTGAATCTATTCCAAGAGCAAAACCACTGTGAATCTGAGAGATAACCACAAATCAATGGCCAACGGAGAAAGACGGATAGTGAAGAGCATACGAACGAAAAGGAAAGAGAGCACACCTCTCGGCCGACGAGATTTTTCGGCGATCGGAGCATTCCCTCGACAATCCCAACGGTGTGAGGTTTCTTCTTGGTGAGGAAAACGATATATCCCAAACTCAGCCCGATCTGATGGTGGATTTGGGAGATCGAAAAAGAGAAGATCTAAACGAATTTGGCTCGATTCGTGAGCATCTGAGCATTTTCGACGAAGTGGTCACCAGATTCAGACTCAGGAGGTCGAGGCGAGTTTCCCAGTGAGATTTGGAGTCAAATGGCCACCAATGACGTCGGTTGGAGTGGTGGCCGACGGTGGAGGCTGTCATCGGCAAATGCAGAGAGAGGGAATGAGAACAGAAAGCTTCTGTTATTTTTTGGAATGAAAATATAAAATATAATAAAAAGGTGTTTAGATCCCTTTAATTAAAACACCAAACAGCACTGCCACGGAGAAATTAAAGTCTGCGCATGTAGTTTTAGTGGTATATCATGCATTAGGTCCCTACTTGTTTAGGAGCTTAGGTTTTTATATCCTTAGGTTTAGTTTATTTCTTTTTAGGTCCTTTTTAAATTTAATTTATTTAGATTTTAGCCTTTAGGTTTAGGTTCTTTCTTAATTAGATCCTCCTTCATAAAATTGATTAATAATTAAGCCTTTTAATTTATTTTGAATTTGATTTTTGTCCTCGTATAAAGATTTTGATAATTGATTGGCTTTAATAATTTGATTAATTTATGATTTGGGTTCTAATTAAAATTTGTTTAGACTAGTTAAGTGAATAATTTGAACTTGATTTAATAATTAAATTTATTTCTTTTTGATTAAGTTCGAATTGTCTTTTTATGATTTATGTTGCTTGTTTGATTTAGATATGCATTTACATTTTTTTAGCATAATACGTCATTTTTCATATTTTGTCAGCATAATTATTCTTTTACAAGTGCAAACCCCTTTTTTGAGTTTCCTTTTTTTAGACAACCAAAAACCTTAGGTACTAATTTTGGGCGTAGTGGGAGTGCTATAACCTTTCTCACTCATAACCGATTCCCGAACCCGACAACGATCTCAGTGTCGATGCAGACCAGTTTTACAGGTTTTCTGTCGTAACCAACCCAAAACAACCGATGACCACTCCAAACGTTTGGCGGGTTTTTGAAGGCCTATTCTATTTCGGCCCAGATGAAAAACGGCGTCGATAGTGGTTACAAGCAGTTTGTGTTTTGAGGCATTGGTTTGATCTTGCAGCTCCTTTTACGGTTCATGTTGTCGTGCCTTTGTTTTATTTACATTTTCTCTTGAACAACTCTATTGAGCTTGTGTTTATGTTACTGTGATCGTGAAATTAAATAATTTGGAGTACTTTTTCTCTTTCGGTGTTCTTGTCTCGATTTCGGTCGACTCAAACGACGAAGGAGATTTTAACCAAATTCATTTCTTTTAAAAAATTATAATGATATCTCATCATAGATTATACAAATATTTGTGTAATTAATATATATTATTGATTATTACTAATATTTGTGTAATTAATATAATTTTTTTAAACTTTTAATTGTTTTAAGACTTTTTAAATATAAACATTGAATACTTTATTTGGTTGATATTTTTTTAACTAATAAATTTAGTAGTAATAAATATATAAAATGATTCATGGTTAACCGAATAACCGTATCGAATAAACTGGTTAACTGTTTAGGCGGTAATCGGTTTAAATGGGACAGTAACGGTTCACCAAAATGTCAAACTGAGACTTCCGATAACCGGACAGATAAGTCGTGCCGGTACGATTAACCATCCATAAACACCCCTAATTGTACGTAGAGTCTATCAAACTTTTATTTTTGTTTAATTTAATCCTAAAAATCTTTATTTATCTCGAAATTGGCCCCAATTACTTTATAATATTTTAAATATAATTATATTTTTGTTCAATTTATTCCTAAAAATCTATATTTAACTTGAAATTGACCCCTATTTCTTTATAATTTTTATAATTTAGTCCAACATTTTAAATATAATCATATTTGTGTTCAATTTAGTCCTAAAAATCTATATTTAACTTGAAATTGACCCCTATTTCTTTATAATTTTTATAATTTAGTCCAACATTTTAGATATAATCATATCTGTGTTCAATTTAGTCCAAAAAATCATTGTTTAACCCGAAATTAACCCCATTTCCCCTTAATTTATATAATTTAGTCCAATATTTTAAATATAATTATATTTTTGTTCAATTTAGTGCTAAAAATACCAAAAATTAACCTCGATTTCTTTCAATTTAGTTCAGTATTTTAAATATCATGATATTTTTGTTCAATTTAATCCTATAAATCTTTATTTAACCCAAAATTAGCCCTTCTTTCTAATCCTTTTAACTTAGTCCAATATTTTTAATATGCATATTTTTGTTTATTTTAGTCTTAAAAATCAATATTTAACCCGAAATAGATCCTTATTTCCTTATTTTTTATAATTTAGTCCAACATTTTAAATATAATTATATTTTTGTTTAATTTAGTCCTAAAAATATTTATTGAACCCAAAATTAACCCCAATTTCTTTCTAATTTTTATAATTTACTCCAATATTTGAAATATAATTATATTTTTGTCTAATTCAGTCATAAATATTTAACCCAAAATTAACCCCAATTAGACTAAATTATAGAAAAAACATAAAGAACTAGGGGTCTATTACGGGTTAAATATAGATTTTTAAGACTAAAATGAACAAAAATATCACCATATTTAAAATATTGGACTAAATTATAAAAATTAGAAAGAAATTGGGGTCAATTTCGGGTTAAATAAAGATTTTTAGGACTAAATTGAATAAAAATATCCTCATGTTTAAAATATTGGACTAAATTTTAAAAATTAGAAAGAATTTGATGTTAATTTCAGGTTAAATAAAGATTTTTATGACTAAATTGAACAAATATATAATTATATTAAAATATTAGACTAAATTATAAAAATTAGAAAGAAATTGGGGTTAATTTCGGGTTAAATAATGATTTTTAGGACTAAATTGAACAAAAATATGATTATATTTAAAATATTGGACAAAATTATAAAAATTATAAAGAAATAAGTGTCAATTTTGGGTTAAATATAGACTTTTAGGACAAAATTGAACCAAAATAAAATATAATTTAAAATATTGGACAAAATTATAAAAATTATAATGTAATAGGGGTCAATTTTGGGTTAAATAAAGACTTAGAGGACTAAATTGAACAAAAATATCATCATATTAAAAATATTGGACTAATTTATAAACATTAGAAAGAAATCAGGGTCAATTTGGTGTTAAATAGAGATTTTTAGGACTAAATTGAACAAAAATTAAAATTTGATAGACTTAAAGTAAAATTTACCTAATTTATTAAAGTCAGCTGGTTTTTTGTTTATTAGTGACACGTGGCGTAGTCCATAATTTTTTTAGCGGAAGTTAACAATAGAGGACAATTGAGTTCACGATTTATAGTTTAAGGGATAAAATATCCCAAAAAATTCTTTAGGAACCAACTCGGTAAAAAGTGTATACTTTAGGGGCATTAGGGGCTTTAAGCCTATTTTATATAATATGTTATATAGTAATATTTGTATCAATCGTAGAAATTATATCATTATTTAAGATGAACACTATCACAAAAATTTGTTTACTTTTTTCTTTAATTGTTGTATTGTCAAAATTAGGGTTGTAATTGATCTTTTATCATATTTTTTTGTTATTTTTAAATTTATTCATGATCAATTCATATTCATTAAGAATGATAAAATTGTGTTGATATTTATTTATTTAAAAGTATGTATGTTCATTTTAATATTATGAATATTAAATAACAATTTTTAAGTAAATAATTTCTTAATAATAAAGATCTACTCATAAATGAATTAAAAATTTATTCATGAATAATAAACAAAGAAGAAGTAAATAAGCATATTTCTTATTAATCAAACATAAATTTTATTTTTATATAAAAATATAAACTTTAAATAAACGAGTTTATAAAGAGTAATAAATACGCTTATAAACGAACTTATTCGTGAACATAAAAAATTGCACGTGCCTTTTGATAGAAAGAGAATTTTTGGACCAAATAAAATTCATCACGTGTCATTATTATTTATCTCTAATTAAGTTAAGCTAGAAATATTGGATTAAAATCCGTAATTGTGAGCACATATGTATAATGTATGTTGCTATTATAAAGTATGATACGAAATTAAGTGACCAATTATGTTACACATGTTATAGGTATTAAATTGTTATGGAATTAAAAGTGTAGATACTATATGTTAAATTTATAACTCAGTGAGGGGCAGAGTTATAAATATTAATAATTGTTTTTAATTCAGTTTATATAAAGGATAGTGATCCCCGAAATATAGGTTAACTTGCATATCTCTCCTTCCCTGCCAGATAGTTGTGTGGCAAGAGGTAGCCTATCTTATTGGAAGATCAAACTCTCTCTTGAAAATATTTATCAATGGATTCAGGTACGCTTCTGCAAATCTAGTCTTTGTTTTTAATGATTTGGCATGTGTAAATCTTGGGTTTATATTCGTATTGAATATATTTTGGTTCTAACAAGTGGTATCAATACCAAGGTACGTCGAATCATTAAGAATAAATTATGTGTTTGGGTACGGTTTTGATTTCTATGATTTTAATTCGCATATTCTGAATTTTCTTGATTATTTTTTTGTACGATCCTTTCTGTTGGTTTAATAATTGGGGATTTTCCATTTATAGGATTCTTCTGTTGAATCTGTTATATCCCTCATCCCATATATTTAGACTATGGTCAATCTGTTTTGTCTTGTCGTGGGTTGTGTTATTAATAGGCAATCGAAAGTTGAGTTTTCAATTGAGTTCTGGAATTCCGATTGTTTGCATATAATGTTTTTGATTCATCATGTGCGTTTTATTTTTTTTACTGTTGTGTTGAATTTAGGGCTTGAATGCTCATAAACATATATGCCGTATATTATGTTTTGGGTAGGGAATTAGTAATCTATTTTCAGAATACTGATTTATCCTTTAATTCTGTATTGCTTTTGTTTTAGTAAATGCATACTGTAATTAAAGTTATGAAATATATATTTGATTTAAAATATATATTTAATTCGGTTAGATTAAAATTTTAGTTTTGATCATTAGGTATAAAGATAAATCTTTAGAAACATATAAATTCATGTTTTGGCTATGTCTAATATTTTAGTGGGTTAATTGAAACATAATGTCACCAAAGTGACCGCTTCTGCATAGATTAATATTTTAGTGCGTTTATTAATTGATCCAAAGGAAAATTAATATTTGGCCGAATTTCAATGACACTTGTGATAATAAATGTGTTACAATTATAGGTATTTTATGTGTGCAATACATTAGTCTAAAGATCAATATGTTGTTCGACATAGTTTATTGTCAATGTTTGATTACTACAACAAAAGTATCTCTTAATTTAATATTACTATCTAAGGACTTGATATTAATGTTGTGTTTGGTATCTTGAGGGGATTAGTCATTACTTTGAATTTATTTGTTTACTTATGAAATATTGACGTGAGCATGTTTATTTTTATTTTGTTCTATATTTCAGCTAGTTTTCTACTGCCACAATATATGTTAATGTCAATTCTATACCCATGCTTAATGGGACATATTTCAAGGAATGTAAAAGACACTTATAGTGCTTGGTTGTATGGACATAGACCTTGCATTAAGGCAAGAACAACCCGTACCTCTCACTGCGGAAAGCACCTCTGATGCAAAAAGGGATTTTGAGAGGTGGGATCGTTCTAATCGCAAGAGTCTTATGATCATGACACAGAACATTCCGGAAGCCTTTAGGGGCAAAGAATCTGAAGAGATTATTCATGCCAAGTCTTTCCTTGACGATCTTGAACAATGTTTTTCTAAAAACGATAAACTTGAAATGACATCACTTTTGACTTCTTTGATGTCTATGAAGTATAAGGTTCAAGGAAATGTAAGGGAGTACATTATGGAGATGTTCCATATCGCTTTAAAAATTAAGGTACTTAAGATCGAGCATTCTGAAGACTTGCTCATTCTTATGGTTTTGGTATCGCTTCCTGCGCAATTTAACTAGTTTAAAATTAGTTATAACTGCCAAAAAGGAGAAATGGACTCTAAATGATCTCATTTCTCATTGTGTTCAAGAGGAAGATAGGTTGAAGCGTGATAAGACTAAAAGTGCTCATTTGTCCAGTGCCTCTAAAGACAATAGCAAAAAGAAAATATCAGAATGAAACTACTAAGGGTCAAACTTAAAAGAAAGAAGAGCAAGTACCAAATAATTGTTTCTTTTGTGACAAGCCTGGACACATGAAGAAAGATTTTTGCTAAATATCACTCATGGCGTGCAAAGAAAGGTATGAATCTTACTTTGGTCTGTTTTGAGGTTAATTTAGCTTCAGTACCTAGAAACAATTGGTGGTTAGATTCTGGTGCTACTACTCACATAAGTGTTTTCTATGCAGGGTTGCCTGAGCTACCGAAAGCCAAGTGATGGTGAAAGAAACATCTTTGTGGGTGATGGGAAATCGGTAGAAGTTGAAGCAATTGGGCATATTAGGTTGTTATTAGGAACTAGTTTTTATTTGGATTTGAAAGACACTTTTGTTGTTCCGTCTTTTAGGTTGAATTTAGTTTATGTTTCTTTGTTGGAAAAATTTGGATATTATTGTTCATTTGAAAAAAAATCAGTTTAATTTGTCTTTAAATTCAAGTATTGTTGGAACTAGTTATTTAAATGCTTATGACAACCTTTATTTGCTAGATAAAATTGAATCATATAGTGAAACCTTGCATGTGGAATCACGTGGTACTAAACACAAATTAAATAAAGAAAATTTAGTATCATTATGTCATAAACACTTAGGTCATATCTCAAAAGGTAAGATTGAGCGCCTTATCTAATGGTATTTTGGAGTCCCTTGACTTTACAGACTTTAATGTTTGTGTTGATTGCATTAAGGAAAAATAGACCAAAACCAAGAGATTAGGTGCCAACAGATCTACAAACGTCTTAGAATTAATTTATACCGATATTGTTGGGCCATTCCCTACAACATCTTGGAATGGTCAACAATATTCATAACATTTATAGATGATTACTCACATTATGAGTACCTATATCTCATTCATGAGAAAGCTCAGTCTTAGGACGTGTTCAAATCCTATAAGGCTGAAGTTGAGAATCAACTCAACAAAAGAATTAATAAGGTCAGATCTAATCGTGATGATGATTACTATGGTAGATATAATGGCTCAGGTGAACAACGTCCACGACCATATGCAAAGTTCCTATTGGAATGTGGTATTATGCCACAGTACACCATGCTAGTATCACCTAGTATGAATGGTGTAACTGAGAGACGTAATAGGACTCTTAAGGATATGGTAAGGATTATGATTGCTCATTCTACCTTACCTGAGTCTCTATGAGGAGAAGCATTAAAGACAACATCATACATTACAAATAGAGTACCAACTAAAGGAGCTAAAAAGACACCTTATGAGCTTTGGACAAGTCAAAAACCTACTCTAAAACACTTTTACATGTAGGGAAGTCCAGCTGAGGCAAGGCCTTATAGGCTACATGAAAAGTAATTGGATCCCAGCACACTAAGCAACTACTTTATTGGTTACTTTGAGCGATCTAGGGACTAAAAATTTTATGATCCTACAATTAAGAATATTTTTAAGATGAGAACTACAATATTTTTTGAGGATGTTGAGTTTGGAGGGAGAAATAAGGTTAAAGACATTACTTTTGAGGAGGAATTAAGTTCCAACTCAGTTCCTACTATCACTTTTGATGATATTCAGGTTCTCATACCTGTCATTAATCAAGAAGTGAATTCGAAAATCTCAACAAGACAATGTTGAGCAACTTCCTCTTATTCAAGATGAGGTAATTGTTCTAGAGAAGCAAATTCAACAACCTCAACAACAAGTTCCATTAAGGAGATCCACGAGAGAAAGGAGAAATGCTATTCCGGATGATTATATTGTATTTCTCTAAGAAATTGAGGATGAAAATGGAATAATAAAAGATGATCCAATAAAATTTCATCAGGCCATGCAAAGTATTAACTCCCAAAAGTGGATTGATTCCATGCAAGAAGAGTATAAATCCATGCAAGAAGAGTATAAATCCATGCAAGATAATAAATTTTGAGAACTTGTCTCATTACCTGAATGTGCAAAACTAATTGGTTGTAAATGTATATATAAAACCAAGAGAGATGCAAATGGTAATGTGGAGAGGTATAAGGCACGTCTTGTAGCTAAATGATATAAGCAAAAAGAAGACATTGACTTTTCAAAGACTTTCTCTCTGGTTTCGTTGAAAGAATCTTTTATGACAATCATGGCACTTGTAGCTCATTTTAATCTTGAGTTATATCAGATGGATGTTAAGACTGCGTTTCTCAATGGAGTCATTGAAGAAAAAATTTATATGGTGCAACAAAAAAACTTTGAGTCGAGAGAACCAAAGAATATAGTTTGTAAATTGACGAATTCAATCTATGGACTCAAGCAAGCTTCTCGTCAATGGTACCACAAATTTCATCATATAATTATCTCGTTCAGTTTTGAGATGAATATTGTTGATGATTGTGTGTATCATAAGTTTAGTGGGAGTAAGCATATATTTTTGGTTTTATATGTTGATGAAATTTTCCTTGCCAAAAATGAGATAGGCTTATTACACGAAACCAAGAGATTTCTATCTAAGCATTTTGAAATGAAAGATCCTGAGGACGCCTCTTTTGTTTTAGGAATTCAGATGCATCGAGATCGATCTCGGGGTATTCTTGGATTGTTACAAAAGAACAACATCTATAAAGTAATTAAAAGGTTTGGCATGCAAAATAGTAAACCAATGGACACCCCTGTCACTAAAGGAGACAAATTTTGTATTGGCCAATGCCTTAAAAGTAATCTTAAAATTCAAGAGATGCAAAATATTCCCTATACATTAGCTATTGGGAGTCTAATGTATGCTCAGGTATGTACACATCCAGATATTGCGTACATTGTTGGGATGTTAGGCAAATATTCAAGCAACCCTGGTATGGAACATTGGATAGCAACCCAAACGGTTATAAGGTATCCTCAGAGAACAAAAGATTGCATGCTCACTTATAGGAAATCAGATCATTTGGAGGTCGTAGGGTATTCAGATTCTAATTTTGCTGGGTGCCAAGATAGCAAAAAATATACATCAGAATATATTTATCTATTAGCTAGAGGAGCTATATCATGGAAAAGTACTAAACAAACACTTGTAGCTTTCTCCACTATGGCATTAGAGTTTGTAGCATGCTATGAGGCATCAAATCATGGAATATGACTGCTGTAGCGATGTCCTTTTCGCTAGAAAAATGAAGTTTCGAAGTGTTTGTGGTTTTTCGGGTATAAAATGTTTATTCCGTGGGGGTTTTGAAAACCGCGTTTTATTTAGAAATTGGAGTCGCCACCGGCCACTTAGGTAGCCTGGACACCATAAAACCAAAGATTCAAAAACTTTGGGTTTGGGAGTCGGTTACGGATGGGGAAAGATTAGCACCCCCACACCGCCCAAAATTGGTACTTTAATAATACCGCTTTATTAAAATTAAACTTTTCGGATTAAAGTGACGATTAAGTTAAGATTCGGTTATAAGTGCGAGTAGATTTTAAAGGCCCCGTTATCCGAGAGTGAACACCCAACCACTATCAGTACGCCTGATACTGGCCCCGTTTACGCTAGGATAAAAGGGCACCGCATTGAAAATTTATATATCTCGAGATGCAATCTTAAGAAGCAAAATATGAAACAAACAAATCACATTAACATGACAATTTAAGGGACATAAAAATATGAATATTACAAAATTTAAACAAAATAATTAAATGCATGAACATAATATATCACAATAATAAAAAACATGCGCATAAACACAAAAAAGGAAGAAATGCTTTCCAAAATTAATTAATTAAAACTAACATGCCTAGCTACATAAATACAATACACAGCTAAAACACGTGCATGGTATAAATAACATGATGCTAGATTAATGGAACATCAATGTCATGATGATACAATTAAAACATACACATGGCATTTTTTTTGCACCCGTCACAATACAATAAAACAACACATTGTAAAAAAAACTAACATATAACCTAAATACAAAAGAGATAAAAAAAGGGTACGCACAAACATACATACTAACTAAACCAAAACATAGCACGAGACAAATGTATATACGACATGAATAGATAAAATAAGGCATGGAAATGAGATATACCATACTTTAATACACATGTTACAAAGACATAAATTAATCATGCTATAAAACACATACAAGCACCAAATGAATGACATGAACGTGTTAAAACATGATAAAAAGGACATAAACATCTAAACATGAAAGAGGACCGAATTGCATTAACAAGAAAAATAGAGGGCAAAAATTAAAAGAACAAAAGGCACATTTAAAGATCGAATTGTAAAATGGAATCAACTTGCGAGGACCAAACTTGTAATAAACCCATGCGACAAGATAGATTTGAAAACATTGCAAACGCGGAATGACTGATGCGGTAATTTCACCATTCAAACTCAGAATCTGCTTAATTTAAGGACCATATTGAAAAGTTTTAAAAAGGAAGAGGGATTAAGGCTGTAAATATACCGGGGGGAAGACAAAATTGAAAATACCGGCTGTAAGGGAGGGTTTATGAAGTAATTTGACCAGGAAACAATTTATTTCTAATCTATAAAACACAAAAAATCAGTTCCCCCTTTCATTTTTTCAATTTTTTCTAACCCTAAATAGAGAGAGGTCTCTCCCTTCTCATTTTCCAGAGAGACGACCGCCCAAAAGAATATGAACTGCCGCACTCCGCCGGTCTTAGGCGAGGTTCGGCAGCACAGCCACCTCAAGCCATCCCAAACCGCGTCAGTTCAACAACGAAACCCCCCGAAACAAAGACTCCTTTTGTTTTAAAAACCTCAAAAAACAAAACTCGTTTTGTTATTTCGAATCCAACCGTGGCTCACCCCTTTAGGGCTTATCGCTAGCGAGATACACACAACAAAGGTAAAACTTCTTTTTTTTCTTTTTGAGAACGTTTCTCTTACATGCATGAGATGAAGGGGAGAAAGAAGACAGGAAGTTACCACTTAAACTTAATTCCCCTTTTTTATTTCGAATCTCATTTTTTTTCGATCTGGTAAAACCCCCCTTTAAAAGAAGGTAGATCTGATTACATATATGCTCTTTTTTCCTCTAGTTTTTTGGTAGAATATAAAATACAATACATGTCTTGTTCGATTTGGTACTGACACCCTGTTTTTTCATTTTTGGTGCATCTGAGCATGGTGGTTGGTATGACGGCGTGGAGGAGGTATGGTGGTGGTGTCTTCGGCCAGACGCGTTCCTGGCCATTGGATCAGATCTGATCCAACGGTTAGGATTTCCTGAAGATCGACGGCCCTGATGCATTCTACAGGGTGACGTGGTGGTCCCGGATCATGCTACGTGGTAGGGGAAAACACAATAACCTTAGCCAAATAGATTTAGTTCATGGCTAGGTTCCAAAGAAACACAAAACAAAGAATCCCTAACATAAACCTAATCGAACAAGAAAGAAAAAAGATGAAGAATGGTTGAAAGCCCTTGTCGAAATCTCTCCCCTTTTGCTCTTCCTTTGAGTTTGACGGCTTGGTCTCCTTTAAATAGGAGATGGCTAGGTCAAAGTCCTTCTTGAGGAGGAAGTTAAGTTGAAATTAAATACTTTAAAAGAATATAATTCTTTATTATATTTAAATTCCTTCTAGATCTTCTCCTATCTTTTTGGGATTTAATTTCTCTTTGACCTCTTCATGGAAATCAAACTCCTTTGGGATTTAACTTTGCTCCACGTCATCTTGGGCTTATCTAGTCATCAATTTCGACTACTATACCATCTTATCCCTTATCGACAATTGCCCTGGAAACTAGCTCGGCATCTCCTCCATGCATTGCCCTGGCAACTATGTCGGCATCTCCTTTATGCACTATGCTGGCAACTGGTTCCAGCCTTGTTTAGGCAAGTGATTCTGCACACACACAAAACAACTATCGGCAGCACCCTTTTTCCACAAAATTAAGCAAAATATGAAATCAAGCTTAACCACCAAGGAAACAATGCAAACATGCATGAATGGCTATAATGCAACTAATATGAGCCTAAGTCTAGCAATAATATGAACAAAAAATGTGAATAAAATAGTACTTTTAGACACTTAACACACCCCCAAACTCGAACTATTGCTTGTCCTCAAGCAATGCAAACTAATAATTACGCGCCAAGTCTTAAATTTTCACAAACTTAGCTTTGAACTTGATTTCAATCCTCAGAACCGTGACACAAAGTATGATCGACTTTTCATTTTTCAGACAACTTATGAATTACTCGGAATCAAACTATAATGCTTGTGAGTGTGTGCGGAGTTGTGTGCAAGTTGATTTTTTGGATTCTATGCAAACAAAAGGTTTCCAAATTACTTCCTTGGGTTCTTTTAACATGTTTTAACAAGAGCCGGTTTCGGGCACCTCAGTGTTTTTTTAGTTTTCTTAAGTTAATTAATTTATTCGACTAGAGCCGGTTTCGGGCACCTCTAGCGATCAATTTTTAGCATATACTAGAGCTAATTTCGGGTACCTCTAGTGATCAATTTTTAGCACATACTAGAGGCAATTTCGGGCACCTCTAGCATTCATCCAATTTTTATTCTAATTCGCCAATTTTTTAACTATCAACCTAAGTTCGCTAAAATTCCTTAAATCAATCAAGCCACAACAGTGTTTCATCAAGTTTAGCATCATAGTAAGATCTAAGTGTTTCTACAGCTATCCTAGAATAAAAAGTTCTATCAATTAAGTACATTGGCAAAGTCATCATCAAATATTCATCAAATCTAGGCAATTCTTGTTCCAACTAAAGGCATGGCAAGCAATTTATGTATCCTAAATGCAATACTTAAGATGAATGCAACTAAACATGGTAACTAACTAATAACAATCCCCCACAAACTCGAGGGAGGCATTGTCCTCAATGCATGCAACAAAGAAAAAATAAAAATAAAAATAAAAATAAAAATAAAAATAACAATAAAGAAAAGTAAAATGCAAATGAGGACTTACTTCGAGAGTTCATCGTCGTGGATGATTAGTTTCCTTTTAGCCTGTGTCTTGATTCTTTTGCTTGAACGCGGTGGTTGCGTTCTTGTTGCCGATGGTGGAATCGATCCTCGTACGAGGGTGTCCTCATCGTTCTCATCATCAATGTCATTGGCATTTCGCTTGGGCTTAGAGGATTCGATTGGTGAGGTCTTTGTTGGTGCAATGGAGGACTCTTCCGAATCTAAAAAATTAGACAATGATTCAGTACGAGTTGATTCGGGCATAGGCTCTTTACCTTTGGCTTTTACAGTGGCTGCCGGGGCGTCTTTAGCTTTGGTTGCCGCATCATCTTCAGTGTTGGTTGCCGTGGCAACTACTTGGGCAGGCACAGTGTAGGTTACCGCGGCATCATCTGTTGCGATTGCTGTGGCAACTGCTTTATTGGTTGCTGTAGCAAGGATTTCGACAGGAAATATGAGGAACGACACACGGCTGTCCGGGTACTTTTCCAGGATGACTTGGGTGATGGCATTGTTGTGGTCCTTCATGTATCGTATGAACATTAGTTGTAAGTCTTCAATTTGCCTAAGGAGTTCGCCAACGGTTATAAGAGTGCTTCAAGTTGTCCTGGGGTTGACGTCTGAGTTGCCCGGGCATCAGTTGCTTGGGCATTAGGAGTTGCCGAGGCGGCAGGAGTTGCCGCAACAATTGAAGGCGCTAGGGATTTTATCGGTGCCTCTCCCATTAGCTTTTGGATTTGTGCTCGATTCCAACCAGACTTGGGTAAGGCCTTTTCATCGGTTGACTCACTTGGGACATGCATCTCCTTTCAAAGATTGGAAATTAAGCAAGGGAAGAAAAGAGAACCCTTGTCTTTTGTGCTACATACAAAAATCTCATAACAAATAATTTTTCCAATGTTAATGATGCGATTATGCAAGATAGAATGTATGAGAAAAGGATGAGGTGTATCAACGGTAGTATTGTGTGTGGTAGGCATTAAAGAAGTTTTAACAAACTTATTCCATAATTTTGCATCGGGTTTAAACCAAAGGCGATTTATCGTGCCCTAGTTTTTACCGTCGTTCCAATGAGTTCCTGGTAGAGTGAATTCTTGAAGCACCTTGTTGAGTTGCTTGGGCGTGAGTTGATCAACAAAGGCTTGATGCTCGTCCTTCTCAATGTAAAGCCCGTAAAAGGTGTTGATGCTTTCGGGGCTTATGAGTATAGCATTGTCACGAACAAAAACATAAGGATTATTCGGGTTAGGTGAGTGATCATAGAATTCTCTTACCCATGAGATGTTAAGCGGTTTCGATTGATGGCAAAAGATTTGCCACTTTTGATGTGCAATTCTTTCGAAGATGAATGGTTCAAGGCTGAAATCTTGATGAGAGTTGGAGTATTCGAAGCCTTTTTCTTCACAAATCTTCCGGCTTTCAAACTTGGAGTGAAATCTTTCTTGAACCACCGGTGTAGCAAACTTCTTGTATCTTGGTTCTTTGGAGGAACTTGGATGAACCAAAAATTCGATTTTGGATGCCATGGATGATCTTGGTTGTGAGTTTGGTAGAAACAAAGAAAAGAAAGAAAAAGAAACTAAAGAGTTGCAAGATGAAAAGTAGGAATAGGTTTCTTGGAAGTTAAGGGTGATGGGTTAAATAGAAAAGATAGGTAGTAAATATGGTGGGTGGGGATAATTGGAAAGAAAGAAAATAAGGGTTTTGATTGGGGGAAAGGGACGGCTAGGGGATTTGAGGAAGGAGAAGGGTTTGGCAAAGGCTATGCAGGTTTATTTAGCGTAAATTGGAGGCTTAATATAAGCCTTAGATTTAGCCCACTAATTTCCTTGTTGAAGAAGCTTCCTTCTTGAATCAAATACCTCTTTATCTTAAACTTTTTCCTACAATTCAAAAACAAATAAAATAAGGAGGGATTTTATCGGTGCCTCTCCCATTAGCTTTTGGATTTGTGCTCGATTCCAACCAGACTTGGGTAAGGCCTTTTCATCGGTTGACTCACTTGGGACATGCATCTCCTTTCAAAGATTGGAAATAAGGGAAGAAAAGAGAACCCTTGTCTTTTGTGCTACATACAAAAATCTCATAACAAATAATTTTTCCAATGTTAATGATGCGATTATGCAAGATAGAATGTATGAGAAAAGGATGAGGTGTATCAACGGTAGTATTGTGTGTGGTAGGCATTAAAGAAGTTTTAACAAACTTATTCCATAATTTTGCATCGGGTTTAAACCAAAGGCGATTTATCGTGCCCTAGTTTTTACCGTCGTTCCAATGAGTTCCTGGTAGAGTGAATTCTTGAAGCACCTTGTTGAGTTGCTTGGGCGTGAGTTGATCAACAAAGGCTTGATGCTCGTCCTTCTCAATGTAAAGCCCGTAAAAGGTGTTGATGCTTTCGGGGCTTATGAGTATAGCATTGTCACGAACAAAAACATAAGGATTATTCGGGTTAGGTGAGTGATCATAGAATTCTCTTACCCATGAGATGTTAAGCGGTTTCGATTGATGGCAAAAGATTTGCCACTTTTGATGTGCAATTCTTTCGAAGATGAATGGTTCAAGGCTGAAATCTTGATGAGAGTTGGAGTATTCGAAGCCTTTTTCTTCACAAATCTTCCGGCTTTCAAACTTGGAGTGAAATCTTTCTTGAACCACCGGTGTAGCAAACTTCTTGTATCTTGGTTCTTTGGAGGAACTTGGATGAACCAAAAATTCGATTTTGGATGCCATGGATGATCTTGGTTGTGAGTTTGGTAGAAACAAAGAAAAGAAAGAAAAAGAAACTAAAGAGTTGCAAGATGAAAAGTAGGAATAGGTTTCTTGGAAGTTAAGGGTGATGGGTTAAATAGAAAAGATAGGTAGTAAATATGGTGGGTGGGGATAATTGGAAAGAAAGAAAATAAGGGTTTTGATTGGGGGAAAGGGACGGCTAGGGGATTTGAGGAAGGAGAAGGGTTTGGCAGGCTATGCAGGGTTTATTTAGCGTAAATTGGAGGCTTAATATAAGCCTTAGATTTAGCCCACTAATTTCCTTGTTGAAGAAGCTTCCTTCTTGAATCAAATACCTCTTTATCTTAAACTTTTTTCCTACAATTCAAAAACAAATAAAATAAGGATTAAAATTAAAGATAAACTAATAATAGAAAATAAATAAAGATGTGCAAAGAAATTCTTAAACTTAAAATTTAAAAACAATTAGATAAATATAAAAGAAATATGTAGTCTTAATCTTAAAGAAAATAAATAAATTTATCCTAAAAAGAAAAATAACCGAAATTAATAAATAAATAAATAAAAATTAAATAGTTTGAAAAAATAAAAATAAAAAGAAAATATCAAATGGAGAGCATGCTCATGCATCTCCTAAGGTGACCACTTCTTTGTTACGTTCCACATGGGCACCTTTGTAGTGCTTTAATCGTTTTCCGTTGACTTTGAATTCATGTTCGTCAGTGGTGGACTTGATTATCACGGCACCATGGGAGAACGGTTTGACAACTTCAAATGGTCCTGCCCATCTTGATTTCAGTTTTCCCGAGAAAATTTTCAGCCGAGAATTGAATAAGAGAACTAGTTGCCCTAGAATGAATTGCCACGAAAATAGTTTCTTGTCATTCCATTGCTTTGTTTTCTCCTTGTAGATTCGTGCATTGTTATAGGGGAGTGCACGGAATTCTTGTATCTCGTTGAGGTCCAACAAACGCTTTTTCCCAGAACTTTCCCAATTCGTATTCACGGTCTTGATTGCCCAATATGCCTTGTGGTCGATTTCCACCGGTAGATGGCATGTTTTGCCATAGACAAGTCGGAAGGGAGACATACCTAAGGGTGTTTTGAATGCAGTGCGATATGCCCAAAGTGCATCATCTAGTCTTACTGACCAATCCTTCCTAGAGAGATTTACAACTTTCTCGAGTATACCCTTCAATTCCCTTTTGGAAATTTCTACTTGCCCATTGGTTTGTGGGTGATATGCCATGGCAATTTTGTGTGACACGCCGAAGCGTTGCAACATCTTGGCAATAAGTCTGTTGTCAAAGTGCTTGCCTTCATCACTGATAATTGCTCTCGACATCCCAAACCGTATAAATATATTTTTCTGCAAGAATCGTTACACAGTCTTGGAATCGTTGGCGGGAACTACAACTGCCTCAACCCATTTAGACACGTAGTCGACGGCAAGTAGAATGTAGAGGTTTCCGAATGAAGATGAGAAAGGTCCTATAAAATCAATCCCCCATACATCTAACAATTCCACCTCAAGGATGTTTTGGAGCGGCATCTCATGTCCTCTAGAGATATTTCCCGTCCTCTGGCAACAATCACATCGCTTGTAAAACTCTTGGGCATCTTTGTACAGTGTTGGACAATACAAACCGGATTGCAAAACTTTGGCCGCGGTACGTGTTCATCCAAAATGTCCTCAATAAGGTGAAGAATGGCATTGCCGGAGTACATTATGCTGCTCCTCTTCAGGGAAACATCGACCTATAACCTGATCTGCACATTGTTTAAACAAAAGAGGCTCATCCCAAAAGTAATGCTTAGCATCATGGCGGAACCGCTTCTTCCCTTGGTGAGTAAGGCCATAAGGTAAAATACCACAAACAAGGAAATTAACTAAATCTGTGTACAAGGTTATTGCCGAGGCATGTGTTACCGTAGAAACTGCTTCCATGGTTACCGAGGCATGCGCGTCTAGAGTTTCCGCGGCATGCGCGTCAAGGGTTGTCGAGGCATGCACATCAGTGGTTGCCGAGGCATACGCATCTGGAGTTGCCGAGACGTACGCATCGAGGGTTGCCGAGGCATGCGCATCTATGGTTGTCGAGGAGTCGAAGGTTACCAAGGCAACTAACAATTACTCATCTGGGAATGCATTGCATATCTCTAAATCCGCATCCTCCCTATTGCGTTCTAAGCGTGATAAGTGATCGACCACTTGATTTTCTATTATTGTCCTTAATTTCAATGTCAAACTCTTGTAAAATAAATATTCAACGAATCAAACGAGGTTTGACATCCTTTTTAGCAAATAGATACTTAATTGCCGAATGGTCTGTATGGACAATTACCTTTGTACCAATCAAATAGGATTGGAACTTGTCAAATGCGAAAACTACGGCTAGTAACTCTTTCTCTGTTGTTGTGTAATTTACTTGAGCGCTATTAAGAGTTTTACTAGCGTAGTATATCACATGAAAGGTCTTACCTGTGAGTTGGCCTAGGACTGCTCCTACCGCAAAATCACTTGCATCACACATAAGCTCAAAAGGTAGCATCCAATTGGGTGGAACGACAATGGGTGTCAAGGTAAGCTTTTACTTTAGGGTTTCGAATACTTGGGACGCAAGAATCATCAAAATTGAAGACTTTATCCTGTTCAAGCAAATTGCACAAGGGTTTAGTAATCTTAGAAAAATTATGAATGAACCTCCTATAAAAACCTGCATGTCCAAGAAAGCTTTGGATTCCTTTAACCAAACTTGGTAGGGGTAATCTCTCGATCACGTCCACCTTGGCTTTGTCTACTTCGATTCCCTTGGATGAAATATTATGGCCGAGCACTACTCCTTCATCTACCATAAAATGGAACTTCTCCCAATTAAAGACTAAATCAGATTCTTTACATCTTGCCAACACCTTCTTTAAATTACCGAGGCAACTGTCAAAGTCATTACCAAAAATAGAAAAATCATCCATGAAGAGCTCAAAGAAGTCTTCGACCATGTCTGAAAAGAGTGCCATAATGCATCTTTGGAAGGTTGCCGAGATATTACACAGTTCGAACGACATCTTTGGGAAAGCATAAGTACCGTATGGGCATGCGAAGGTTGTCTTTTCTTGATCTTCTGGTGCTATGGCAATTTGATTGTAACCTGAATAACCATCAAGAAAATAATAAAAGGGTTTACCTGCAAGACGGTCAAGTATTTGATCAATAAAAGGTAAGGGGAAGTGATCTTTCCTAGTGGCTTTGTTTAGCTTTCGGTAATCCATACAAACCCTCCAAATGATCACAGTCCTGGTTGGAATGAGCTCATTGTTTTCATTACTTACCACCGTTATACCTCTATTTTTCGGTACACATTGTACCGAACTTACCCATGTACTATCAGAGATAGTGTATATGATGCCGGCGTCAAGCCACTTGATGATTTCTTCCATTATAACCCCATTTATCGCATGATTCAATCTCCTCTGGGCCTCAATCGAAGGTTTGTGGTCATCTTCCAACAAAATCTTATGCATGCACACTGTCGAGCTAATTCCCTTCAAGTCAGCAATTGTCCACCCTATTGCCTTCTTGTGTAGCATCAACATTGTGATCATCTTCACTTCATGCTCAGGCTGTAACTTACAGGAAATAATTACATGCAATGTATTATCGATTCCCAAGTAAGCATATTTTAGTTGCCCTGGCAACTGTTTCAACTCAAGAATCGGTGGTTGTTCAATGAAGGGCTTTTCGAGTTTACCTTCCTTACCTGAGTAATGTAGTGGTTCAAAGTATGTACCTGGTCGATTGACTAACCAATTTGCCTCTTCTTGTTGTTCCTCATCGATCGGTTCTTCATACTCCTCAGGTTCCTCTTGATCGGCAATGTAGTTCCTGAGGCAACTAAGTTCCTTGTCGAAGTTAAACTCTGATGTGGCATGAAGAAGTTGGCATTCTTTCGGATCATCGGCATGCCTTAGTGTTTGGAACAAATTTAGTTTAACCTGCTGTTCATTTACCCTCATTGTGAGTTCTTCCTTTTCAGCATCGATCAAGGTTCTCCCTGTCGTTAGGAAGGGTCTCCCGAGAATGATAGGTGCATGTTCATCTGCTTCACAATCCAAAATAATAAAGTTAGTGGGAAAAATAAATTTATCAACTTTTACCAATATGTCTTCGATTTTTCCCTCTGGATGCACATAGGATCTGTCGGCTAGCTGTAGCATAACTGTTGTAGGTCATGCCTTCCCGATTCCTAGTTTCTCGAAAACTGATTTAGGCATCAAGTTTATGCTTGCTCCAAGGTCACATAATGCTTTCCCGACATAGTGGTTTTCGATGGAACAAGGTATTGTGAAACTTTCGGGATCCTTCAACTTGGGTGGCATGCGATTGTGTAACATGGCCATGCATCCCTCTGTTGCGGCAACTATTTCAAACTCGCCTAGCCTTGTTCTCTTGGACACAATGTCTTTAAGAAACTTGGCATAGTTTGGCATTTGTTCAATTGCTTCAACCAATGGCAAGTTGATGTGGACTTGCTTTAGGATATCAAGAAACTTCTTGAATTGATATTCTTGCTTTTGTCACTTCAACCTTTGTGGGAACGGTGATCGAATACCTTATGCTTTTGTGAGGATATCGTTCCTTTGTATGGGCATAAGCGAATGGGTCCCCCTGAATTGAACCCGGTTGAAAGGAGCCTATAATGGGTGATGATCGGGGGCTGTGTTACCCTTAGTAGGGGACAACAAGGACAATTCGGGTACCTCCTAGCACCAGCACCGCATGTAGAGAACATAAAAAACCCACCCTTTTAGAGCCATGCGGATACCCAGGTGTTCTAGACGGGATGTAAATAGGGTTGTTTCGTTTGTTTATCTTATTTAATTTGCCCTTTATTTATGTATTTATTGATTTTATCCGGTACTGTCTTGTTTTCTTTTTTGTTTTGCTTTTTTACATATATCATTGCATCTACATTACATAAAGGTACTGGATCAAGTGGTTTGCCCGATCAGAAAATCTTTCATCATGGAAAAAAGGTATCTTAAGAAGGACGACCTCAACTCAGCTGTCAAACATTGGTCAGAAGTCAATCAGAGGACCCAAGGTAATAGTTTGCTGAGTGAGCGCATAGTATCAGGGTATACTTACGTGAGCCTCCAACAGAATGACTTATGGGAACTTAAAAGAATTTGGGAAGGATGGGATCAAAGACTACAAGAATTATTCTATGATAGTTACGGCAACATAGTACAGTTGATGTTTGTCCGAGTCAACTAGCCTTTACTCCGAGCCATCTTTCAGTTCTAGAATCCTGTTTTTTGCTACTTTACTTTTAACGGGAAAGTTATGATGCTTATGATAGAGGAATACATAGCCCTACTTAATCAGAAGAATGTTCAGAAAGATTGGATCTATGCCAAGCCGCCAAGGAACCATAATTACGCTTTGAAGCTCAAATCCTTTACCGAGATGAGTGACGATTGGGCTAACGGCCTGATTCAAAATCGAGGAGACATCCTAGTCTTTGCATGAGAGAATATCCAAGACATCATACCCGTGCACCCAGATGAGGGGATGAAGATGGACCTATTCGCCTTAGGGATATATGGTTTGGTCATCTTTCTAAGGGTTCTCAAAAACATCAATGTAGCCATCCTAGACCTATTTCAGCGTATGAAGGGGAAGGCGAATCTAGTATCGGCAATCTTGACTGAAACTTTCATTTCTTTAAATGCAAGCCGAAAGCATGAAGAGGGACGCTTCAGAGGGTGTGCATAGTTACTACAGGTTTGGATTCAAAGTCATATGTGGAAGACACCAACAAGGGTTTTACTGAAAATATCATTCTGAGACTTTTCGCCTTTGCGGGAGTACTTAGCGAAGGAATGGCGAGAAGACTTGAATATGAAGAAATGGACCCGAATATTTAAGAACATTCAAGACGAAGACATAATGTGGAGAGTTCCTTGGCTTGGCAGGGTTAGTTACTTCTTGTATAGCTGCGGAGATTATGACTGGGTAATGATGTTAGGGCTACATGGTGGGATTGCTTGTGCTCCGCTTTTAGTGTCCCGACAATTCAGATCGCGACAATTTAATCCTGTCATCGATGGTTTAAGTCAAAGTGAGCTTTCTTTCAATGACGAGTTTAGGGAGAAAGTTTAGACCATCATGAGAGCTTTGGATCACTGTTATCAGATAAGGGTAGAAGGAGATATCGAGTGCATGATCACCTCAAATTACGATCTTTGGAGGCGCCTGAGGATTAACGACAAGATTCAAGAACCCGAGCAAGGACCAACCATGTCACTTGAGGATCATATAAGGATAGTATCGTCCGAGGCTGACATTTTATGAAATGAACTCGAGGAGGTTAAGAAGAAGATGAAGGCTTTACAGACTCAGCATATGAGTGAGCTCTACAAAGTAAGTTTAGATGTCGACGAACGAGATGGGACCATTAGGCAATTAAAGAAGCTGGACGCAGACCTGAGTGAGAAGAATGCTCTTTAACAGAAAGATACTCTTTAGCTTCAAGCAAAGGTGTAGAATGCCAACCGAAACCAATTCCTAGCCGTGAAGAAGGAAAGGATGAACGATATGCGTTTAAGCGAAGAAGAATGAGAGAAAGGCAAGCAAGCAATCGAGAAGTAGTTAGAAAGCTGCAAATTAGCCATCGAGTGTGAAAAGTGGTCTTTTAGGGAAGCCATTAACCAAAAGAAAGAAAGAGCTAGGCAAAAGATCGATAAAGGCAAGCAAGAAATCATCTACGAAAAAGAGAACACTGCCGTTTGGAAGAGGAAATCTATGGGTAGCAAGAATAGACTTCTAGAGATGCAAAACTTGTACAATGACACCGTTCAAAGCCTGAATTAGAGCCAAGATTAGAATGCCGAATTAGAAGAGAGACTGGCAGAGTTAGAGCAGTCCTTCCAGACCTATCTTCGAAGGAATGGTTTCATCGAACTACAAGAAAAAGAGCGTGAAATCGGTATGTTACGAGCCCACATTGTGTTACTCAAGGCAATCGTTCAGGATTACAAGGGGAGAATTAGGGTATTCGAAGAAGCTGCAGTAGGTGGGGACAATTATTGGCGGCGAAGACTTCGTGATGCCTCCAAGATGATTCAAGATAGAGACCAGTATTACACGACTCTAAGGGTGGAGATACAACGAGTTGCATGACATGTGATGAATTTAGCTACAGAAGCCGAAGCTTTTCGACCTTTCATAACCTCAGACATGAAAGATGCACCTAGGTTCATCAAACTGCTCAGGGCTATCGAGAAGTTAGGAGCTAGAGCTAGGGCTTATGTGTAGAACTCTACTTTACTATTTTGTAATCTGGACCCTTTAATTCCTATGAAAGTAGTTCAAAAGGGTGATTACTGTTGCGCGTAATAAGTGCTCCACAGTTGTGTAAGTGTACACGTCGCAAGTTATAGTATAAAAGATATCGTCTCCACATGGATTGGTGCCACTTCGAGAATTCAATCTCTTGCACTGTAAAAAGTAAAAACACAAGTAGGTGATTGTAGGAGTTTTTACTAATAACTAAATTAGAAAGCAATAAAGTAAAATAAGATGTAATCAAAAGAGAGAGAATAGGCCAAGTTATCGTGAGTTGATGTATGATAGCGAATTGGATCGTCTTGGTAAAAGAGTGCAAGGGCAACTCAGTTGTCGTGGCAACTTGCACAGCGGGGTTGCCTTGGTAACCAATCGACAGTTGCCTGGCAACTGGCTGGGCAACTGTTTGGGCGGCTGGGCAGCAATTTCAAGGTTCGGCGGAGCGTTCTTCAATGGTTTCTTCTTATCCCTAAGTCGAAACTCTAGCTAATTGTGCATGCCTTGATAATACATCCATGCGTGAATCAAGGGTGAACAACAACCAATCTTGCACTCCTCTTAGCCGTTGAAATCCTTAACTTATTCCAAAGCCGGATTAATCTTCACCATCAATAGATTGAATAAAGACCATACTCATTCGTTTCTTGAATCTAACTCTCCCGATATTAGATAAATAGATGAAGTTACGAGATCCTCTCCCAATTCACTCGCAAACAAGAATAAAAACCAAGAATGAGTAAACCTTGAATTGAAAGTGCAAACTCTTATTACCTAAACAAAATCCAATTGTTTCTCACAACCACAAAACACAATAACCTTAGCCAAATAGATTTAGTTCATGGCTAGGTTCATAAGAAACACAAAACAAAGAATCCCTAACATAAACCTAATCAAACAAGAAAGAAAAAAAATGAAGAATGGTTGAAAGCCCTTGTCGAAATCTCTCCCCTTTTGCTCTTTCTTTGAGTTTGACGGCTTGGTCTCCTTTAAATAGGAGATGGCTAGGTCAAAGTCCTTCTTGAGGAGGAAGTTAAGTTGGAATTAAATACTTTAAAATAATATAATTCTTTATTATATTTAAGTTCCTTCTAGATCTTCTCCTATCATTTTGGGATTTAATTTCTCTTTGACCTCTTCATGGAAATTAAACTCCTTTGGGATTTAACTTTGCTCCACATCATCTTGATCTTATCTAGTCATCAATTTCGACTACTATATCATCTTATCCCTTATCGACAATTGCCCTGGAAACTAGCTCGGCATCTCCTCCATGCATTGCCCTGGCAACTGTGTCGGCATCTCCTTTATGCACTGCGCTGGCAACTGGTTCCAGCTTTGTTTAGGCAAGTGATTCTGCACACATACAAAAGCAACTATCGGCAACACCCTTTTTCCACAAAATTAAGCAAACTATGAAATCAAGCTTAACCACTAAGGAAACAATGCAAACATGCATGAATGGCTATAATGCAACTAATATGAGCCTAAGTCTAGCAATAATATGAACAAAAAATGTGAAAAAATAGTACTTTTAGACACTTAACACACCCCCAAACTCGAACTATTGCTTGTCCTCAAGCAATGCAAACTAATAATTACGCGCCAAGTCTTAAATTGTCACAAACTTAGCTTTGAACTTGATTTCAATCCTCAGAACCGTGGCACAAAGTATGATCGACTTTTCATTTTTCAGACAACTTATGAATTACTCGGAATCAAACTATAATGCTTGTGAGTGTGTTCGGAGTTGTGTGCAAGTTGATTTTTTGGATTCTATGCAAACAAAAGGTTTTCAAATTATTTCCTTGGGTTCTTTTAACATGTTTTAACAAGAGCCGGTTTCGGGTACCTCAGTGTTTTTTTAGTTTTCTTAAGTTAATTAATTTATTCGACTAGAGCCGGTTTCGGGCACCTCTAGCGATCAATTTTTAGCACATACTAGAGCTAATTTTGGGCACCTCTAGTGATCAATTTTTAGCACATACTATAGGCAATTTCGGGCACCTCTAGCATTCATCCAATTTTTATTCTAATTTCCCAATTTTTTAACTATCAACCTAAGTTCGCTAGAATTCCTTAAATCAATCAAACCACAACAGAGTTTTATCAAGTTTAGCATCATAGTAAGATTCTAAGTGTTTCTACGGCTATCCTAGAATAAAAAGTTCTATCAATTAAGTACATTGGCAAAGTCATCATCAAATGTTCATCAAATCTAGGCAATTCTTGTTCCAACTAAAGGCATGGCAAGCAATTTATGTATCCTAAATGCAATACTTAAGATGAATGCAACTAAACATGGTAACTAACTAATAACAATCCCCCCAAACTCGAGTGAGGCATTGTCCTCAATGCATGCAACAAAGAAAAATAAAAATAACAATAAAGAAAAGTAAAATGCAGATGAGGACTTACTTCGAGAGTTCATCGTCGTGGATGATTAGTTTCCTTTTGGCATGTGTCTTGATTCTTTTGCTTGAACGCGGTGGTTGATTTCTTGTTGCCGATGGTGGAATCGATCCTCGTACGAGGGTGTCCTCATCGTCCTCATCATCAATGTCATTGGTTATTGCCTTGGTGAGTAAGGCCATAAGGTAAAATACCACAAACAAGGAAATTAACTAAATCTGTGTACCAGGTTATTGCCGAGGCATGTGTTGCCGTAGAAACTGCTTCCATGGTTACCGAGGCATGCGCGTCTAGAGTTGCCGCAACATGCGCGTCAAGGGTTGTCGAGGCATGCGCATCAGTGGTTGCCGAGGCATACAAATCTGGAGTTGCCGAGACGTGCGCATCGAGGGTTGCCGAGGCATGCGCATCCATGGTTGCCGATGAGTCGAGGGTTACCGAGGCAACTAACAGTTACTCATTTGGGAATGCATTGCATATCTCTAAATCCGCGTCCTCCCTATTGCGTTCTAAGCGTGATAAGTGATCAGCCACTTGATTTTCTGTTCCTGTCCTTAATTTCAATGTCAAACTCTTGTAAAATAAATATCCAACGAATCAAACGAGGTTTGGCATCCTTTTTAGCAAATAGATACTTAATTGCCGAATGGTCTGTATGGACAATTACCTTTGTACCAATCAAATAGGATTGGAACTTGTCAAATGCGAAAACTACGGCTAGTAACTCTTTCTTCGTTGTTGTGTAATTCACTTGAGCGCTATTAAGAGTTTTACTAGCGTAGTATATCACATGAAAGGTCTTACCTGTGCGTTGGCCTAGGATTGCTCCTACCGCAAAATCACTTACATCACACATGAGCTCAAAAGGTAGCATCCAATTGGGTGGAACGATAATGGGTGTCGAGGTAAGCTTTTCCTTTAGGGTTTCGAATACTTGGGGTGCAAGAATCATCAAAATTGAACACTTTATCCTGTTCAAGCAAATTGCACAAGGGTTTAGTAATCTTAGAAAAATTATGAATGAACCTCCTGTAAAAACCTGCATGTCTAAGAAAGCTTTGGATTCCTTTAACCGAACTTGGTGGGGGTAATCTCTCGATCACGTCCACCTTGGCTTTGTCTACTTCGATTCCCTTGGATGAAATATTGTGGCCGAGCACTACTCCTTCATCTACCATAAAATGGAACTTCTCCCAATTAAGGACTAAATCGGATTCTTTACATATTGCCAACACCTTCTTTAATTTACCGAGGCAACTGTCAACGTCATTACCAAAAACAAAAAAATCATCCTTGAAGATCTCAAAGAAGTCTTCGACCATGTTTGAAAAGAGTGCCATCATGCATCTTTGGAAGGTTGCCGAGATATTACACAGTTCGAACGATATCTTTCGGAAAGCATAAGTACCTTATGGGCATGCGAAGGTTGTCTTTTCTTGATCTTCTGGTGCTATGGCAATTTGATTGTAACCTGAATAACCATCAAGAAAAAAATAAAAGGGTTTACCTGCAAGACGGTCAAGTATTTGATCAATAAAAGGTAAAGGGAAGTGATCTTTCCTAGTGGCTTTGTTTAGCTTTCGGTAATCCATACAAACCCTCCAACCGACCACTGTCCTGGTTGGAATAAGCTTATTGTTTTGATTACTTACCACCGTTATACCTCCTTTTTTCGGTACACATTGTACCGGGCTTACCCATGTACTATCAGAGATAGGGTATATGATGCCGGCGTCAAGCCACTTGATGATTTCTTCTATTATAACCCCTTTTATCGCATGATTCAATCTCGTCTGGGCCTCAATCGAAGGTTTGTGGTCATCTTCCAACAAAATCTTATGCATGCACACTGCCGAGCTAATTCCCTTCAAGTCAGTAATTGTCCACCCTATTGCTTTCTTGTGTAGCATCAACATTGTGATCATCTTCACTTCATTCTCAGGCTGTAACTTACAAGAAATAATTACATGCAACGTATTATTGGTTCCCAAGTAAGCATATTTTAGTTGCCCTGGCAACTGTTTCAACTCAAGAATCGGTGGTTGTTCAATGAAGGGCTTTTCGAGTTTACCTTCCTTACCTGAGTAATCTAGTGATTGAAAGTATGTACCTGGTCTATTGACTAACCAATTTGCCTCTTCTTTTTGTTCCTCATCGATCGGTTCTTCATACTCCTCAGGTTCTTCTTGATCGGCAATGTACTTCCCGAGGCAACTAAATTCCTCGTCGAAGTTAAACTCCGCCGTGGCATGAAGAAGTTGGCATTCTTTCGGATCATCGGCATGCCTTAGTGTTTGGAACACATTTAGTTTAACCTGCTGTTCATTTACCCTCATTGTGAGTTCTTCCTTTTCAACATCGATCAAGGTTCTCCCTGTCGTTAGGAAGGGTCTCCCGAGAATGATAGGTGCATGTTCATCTGCTTCACAATCCAAAACAATAAAGTCAGTGGGAAAAATAAATTTATCAACTTTTACCAGTATGTCTTCGATTTTTCCCTCTGGATGCATATATGATATGTCAGCTAGTTGTAGCATAACTATTGTAGGTCATGCCTCTCTGATTCCTAGTTTCTCGAAAACCGATTTAGGCATCAAGTTTATGCTTGCTCTAAGGTCACATAATGCTTTCCCGACATAGTGGTTTTCGATGGAACAAGGTATTGTGAAACTTCCGGGATCCTTCAACTTGGGTGGCATGCGATTGTGCAACATGGCCATGCATCCCTCTGTTGCGGCAACTGTTTCAAACTCGCCTAGCCTTGTTCTCTTGGACACAATGTCTTTAAGAAACTTGGCATAGTTTGGCATTTGTTCAATTGCTTCAACCAATGGCAAGTTGATGTGGACTTGCTTTAGGATATCAAGAAACTTCTTCAATTGATATTCTTGCTTTTGTCACTTCAACCTTTGAGGGAATGGTGGTGGAAGTCAAATATATTCGATCCTTTCATTGGTCTGGAACCTGATTGATAGCATTGCCGGGCAACTGGAGTTGCCGAGGCATCGTCAACTGGGGTTGCCGTGACGTGCCTATCGTTGGTTGCCGAGGCATGCTTATCGCTGGTTGCCGTGGTAATTCCTGGTTCAGCATATGAGGTTTTGCCACTGAGTTCATCTTTTTCTTTTTGTGGAGTTTTGTTTGATGAGCGAGCTTGAGCCTCTTTAAGTTGTTGGCCACTTCTAGTGGTGATCGCTTTACATTGTTCATGGCCAGTTCCTCTTGCGACTTCAGTATCGCTAGGTAAACCTCCTTGCGGTCTAGTATTCAGGTTTTGAGAAAATTTTCTGACTTGATTTTGCAATTGTTTGATTGTCGCCTCTTGGTTTTGCAATCTCGTCTCGGTCCTGTTAATAAAATCATCAGTTCTTTTTATGAAGTTACTATTCTCAGCCATATAAGATTTAGTTTTCAACATAAAAGCATTGAGAGAATTTTCCAAAGAACTAGATGTTTTCAGTTGTTGCTGCGGTAACTGTTGCTGTGGCATATTCTGCTGGAATCCCGATGCTTGTGCATTCTGATTGTTCTGGTTTAGAGCATTGTTGGGATTACTTCGTGCAGATTCGGGTGTCTTTCCAAGCTGGATTGTATGTATTGGACATCACATTGTTGTTTCGGTTGTAATTCCCCACATAAAAGCTGGATTCCGGATTCTGCATATGTTCAGAAGAATTATGGTTACCACCACATAACTCACAAAAGGAATCTATTACCTTGACCTCATGTGTGTTGTTTTGTTTCTGCATGTTCTTGACTATCTTGGTTAGAGTGGCTAATTGTGCCAAAATTGAATATGATGATCCCAATTCATGTATTGTGGCTTGGTATCAAACTCCTCATCTTTTAGCAGATGGGAACTGATAATCATTCTTGGCAAGCCTGTTCAGAATTTGCATTGCTTCTTCCAGTGACTTATCTTGGAGTATGCCGTTTGCCGAGGCATCTAGCATCATCCTTGTTGGTGTATTCACAGCGCTGTAAAACATTGTTACTTGTGTCCACACTGGGAATCCGTGTAGGGGGCATTTGTGTAGAAGTTCTCTATATCGCTCCCAAGCCTAGTACATGGATTCATCATCTGCCTGCCGAAAAGAAGTAATTTTGTTACGAAGCTTATTAGTCAAATTTGTAGGATTAAATCGAGCAAGGAAATCACGACAAAGATCGGTCTAAGATCCTATTGATCCGGCAAGAATACTATTCAACCATGCTTTCGCCCTATCCCTCAGTGAATAGGGGAATAATCTTAGTCGTAAAACATCAGGGTGACTCCTTGTATTTTGAATGAATTGCAAATCTCGAGGAAAGCTTTAAGATGTTGTCGTGCAGATTCAGTTGCTGAGCCACCAAATTGACCAATTATGTTGATCATATTGAACATCACCGGTTTCAACTAAAAGTGGCCGGCTTCAATTTTAGGTGTGACAACTCTTGGATTAAGTCCTTCAAGATCTTCTTCAAGATAGTCTCGAATAGTTATGTTTCGTGCAAGAATCACTCTTTCTTCTGCTGGAACATCCTGATTCATATTGCCATCTTGATTAGCCATTGCTACTCTTAACCTTTGTCTGAGTCTTTGCAAGGTTCGTTCGATTTCTGGATCAAAGGGATATTCTGGTGTAATCGGTCTCGCCCTGGTCATATACCAATGCAAAACCAAAGTTTGTTAACCCTTTGAATCTTAAACAAGAAAAATAAAAGTGCAAGAAAATAAAAACAAAGTTGCTATTGCCAATCCCCGGCAACGGCACCAAAAACTTGTTGTGCGTAATAAGTGCTCCGCAATTATGCAAGTGTACGCATCGCAAGTTATAGTATAAAAGATATCGTCTCCACAGGGATTGGCGCCACTTCAAGAATTCAATCTCTTGCACTGTAAAAAGTAAAAACACAAGTAGGTGATTGTAAGAGTTTTAACTAATAACTAAACTAGAAAGCAATAAAGTAAAATAAGATGTAATCAAAAAAGAGAAAATAGGCCAGGTTATCGTGATTTGAGGTGTAATAACCAATTGGATCGTCTTGGTAAAAAAGTGCAAGGGCAATTCAGTTGCCTTGGCAACTTGCGCAGTGGGGTTGCCTTGGCAACTAATTGACGGTTGCCTGGGAAACTGGCTGGGCGTCTGGGCTGCAACTTTAAGGTTCGACGGAGCGTTCTTCAATGGTTTCTTCTTATCCCTATGTCGAAATTCTAGCTAATTGTGCATGCCTTGATAATACAGCCCTGCGTGAATCAAGGGTGAACAACAACCAATCTTGCGCTCCTCTTAGCCGTTGAAATCCTTAACTTATTCCTAAGCCGGATTAATCTTCACCATCAATAGATTGAATAAAGACCATACTCATTCGTTTCTTGAATCTAACTCTCCCGATATTAGATAAATAGATGAAGTTACGAGATCCTCTCCCAATTCACTCAAAAACAAGAATAAAAACCAAGAATGAGTAAACCTTGAATTGAAAGTGCAAACTCTTATTACCTAAACAAAATCCAATTGTTTCTCACAACCACAAAACACAATAACCTTAGCCAAATAGATTTAGTTCATGGCTAGGTTCCAAAGAAACAAAAAACAAAGAATCCCTAACATAAACCTAATCAAACAAGAAAGAAAAAGATAAAGAATGGTTGAAAGCCATTGTCGAAATCTCTCCCCTTTTGCTCTTTCTTTGAGTTTGACGGCTTGGTCTCCTTTAAATAGGAGATGGCTAGGTCAAAGTCCTTCTTGAGGAGGAAGTTAAGTTGGAATTAAATACTTTAAAAGAATATAATTCTTTATTATATTTAAATTCCTTCTAGATCTTCTCCTATCTTTTTGGGATTTAATTTCTTTTTGACCTCTTCATGGAAATCAAACTCCTCTAGGATTTAACTTTGCTCCACGTCATCTTGGGCTTATCTAGTCATCAATTTCGACTACCATATCATCTTATCCCTTATCGACAATTGCCATGTCAACTAGCTCAGCATCTCCTCCATGCATTGTCCTAGCAACTGCGTCGACATCTTCTTCATGCACTGCCCTGGCAACTGGTTCCAGCCTTGTTTAGGCAAGTGATTCTGCACACACACAAAAACAACTATCGATAACACCCTTTTTCCACAAAATTAAGCAAAATATGAAATCAAGCTTAACCACCAAGGAAATAATGCAAACATGCATGGATAGCTATAATACAACTAATATGAGCCTAAGTCTAGCAATAATATGAACAAAAAAGGTGAATAAAATAGTACTTTTAGACACTTAACAATTACCAGCGGAATCAGTACCTTTATTTGCATAAATTCTTGCGTTGCATCATGACATTTGCATCATTATACATGCATTTATCTTTCTTTGCAAAAATATTGATACTGTAAATATTGTAGCAGTGTGAAACTAAAAGATAAGCTGCAACAATTCCACATCCATACTTTACTCGGTTCCAAAGCAAACTAATGGAGGACAAAATAGTCAATTTGGAAAAGTGCAGAAGGATTTAGAAGCACATTCCGATTAATCTAGACAGCGCCTCAGCGACCAGATCGCTCAATCACAAGCTACGATATTATCCGAGTTAAAGCTGGAAAAAAGCTATGGGAAAGAAAAGGTTAAAGACGAAGTCGCCTAGGAGCCAGAAGGTACTGCATCTTACAACAAGGTTCAACCAAAGATGCCTAGTCTGGCAAGAAGAGTATACATTGACCCTATTGAGATATCTGCTAGTCTTCAGGCAAGGGCATCTGAAAACTAACCCATCGGTACAGAGGCATTCTATGAAGAAGAAGTGCCGGATCTGAATTTGGTTGAGAAAATTAGAACGAAAGTGGAAAAGAAATGGGAGGAAAAGTTTCTTCTCATGGAAGAAAATTTTAGAGCACTGCAAGCCACAGATGAACCAGGGAATGAGGCTAGTGATTTGAACCTAGTGTCCGACCTTATTTTACCACCAAAATTCAAAACCCCAAAATTTGACAAATATAATGGAACTTCATGTCCTTCCGCGCATGTAACCATGTGTTGCCGAAAGATGGCAGCCTTCATGAAGGATGAAAAGCTTTTAATCTATTGTTTCCAAGATAGTCTGACTGGAGCAGCACTCTGCTGGTACACCCAATTAAGCCGGGTAAACATCAATTCCTGAAAGGATCTTTCAAAGACGTTCATTGAGTAGTACAAACATGTGACATATATGACCCCCAATAGGATCATGTTGGAAAATATGGGACAGTAATCTAATGAGAGTCTGCGACAATATGCCTAGAGGTGGAGAGAGGTGGCCGCTCAGATCCAGCTACCAATTCCTGAGCACGAGATTATGCCCCTATTCATGAATACTTTGAAGGGAACATTATTCGATCGCATTATCAATAATACAACTCAGAGCTTTGTCGACTCGATCAGGACTGGGAAGTCTCTCGAATTGGCAATTAAGAGCGATAGGATTAATAGTGGGGATAACTCTCGAAAGTACAACAAGAAGAGAGAGAATGAGGTAAATACTACGAGCACTTACAATGCCCCAAAGAACTTTACGGTCTCTCAGCCGCAAGCATCAATAGGGAAGGTTCATAATCCAAACCAAAGAGAAGGAAGAGCTCCAAGAAAGGAACAAGAGAAAGCAACCTTTACCCCGTTACCAGTTTCATACACCAAGCTTTATTCTCAGTTGTACAAAGTTGATTTGGTCCGTCCATACTAAGTTACTCCATTCAAACTGCCATTTCCGTCATGGTATGACCCTAACGCATATTGCAATTATCATGGCGGTGCCCCTGGTCACTCTTTAGAAAATTGCCTCGCATTCAAGAAACTTGTGCAGAGTCTGATTAATTATGGGGTATTAAAATTTGAGGAACCAAATGTGGCTGCTAACCCATTGCATAATCACGGGAGCCGTAGAGTGAACGTTATCGAGGAGTAATATGCTAGAAAGGCCAAGAAAGATGTGTCAGAAATTAAGTTTCCCTTACGGTGGGTGTTCCAACAATTATGCATGGCCCGCTTGATTGACAGAGGCATGATAGTGGTGCAGAAAGGATGTAGAGCTTATTACGAGTTCCACAAAGACAGAGGGCACGAAATCCAAAAATGTAAAGAATTCAGGGGATTGATTCAACAACTGATGGACAATAAAAAGATGGAGTTCTTTGAGGAGGTTGCAGGAAGGAAGGGGTTAGATGTATGTGTGTCAGATAGCCCCAACATCAAGTATGGAATAGACAGACCCTTTGTCGTCTCCTCCAGACCAAAGGAAGCAAGTTCATCCCAAGGAGAAGCTGTAAAGGTGGCCCCTAAAATCATCATCTCAGCACCAGCCCTGTTTCCGTTCAAAGACACGTGACGAACCCCTTGGAATTATGTCGCCAACGTGTCTATACTAGAGAAGTCAGAACCTTGTGAGGAGAAAGAATGAATGGTAAGAGAAGAGCCAATACGGAAAGATGAGCAGACAAAGAAAGATGAAATTGTCAATGAAGTAGGCCATTTCACAAGGAGCAGCAGGTGCTACTCTTCGGAAGCTTTGAAATCTGCTGAAGCTACAAAAGATAAGGGAAAAGGTACATCGACTGATCCTGCGAAGATATTTGGTGATGAGCCCCCTCCAAAGATTAATGAGCTAGTAACTGAGGCTCAGACACAAGAATTTCTAAAGTTCCTAAGGCACAGTGAATACAATGTAGTGGAGCAACTGCGAAAGCAACCAGCGGGGATTACAGTGTTGGAGTTGTTTTTTAGTTCGGAAAAACATCGGGATGCATTGTTAAAGGTGCTGAACCAAACATTTGTACCTGGTGACATTTCTATATCTAAGCTGGACAGAATAGTGGGGCATATCACCGCATACAAACACATAACATTCAGCGATGACGAGATCCCAGAAGGAGGTATGGTGTCTACCAAAGCTCTAAATATCACTACCCACTGCAAAGGGTATGTTTTGCCAGGAATACTGATTGATAATGGGTCAGCATTAAACGTACTACCGATGGTGACTCCGTAAAGGCTACCGGTAGATGATTCCCACATGAAACCCTGTTATAACTCTGTGAGAACCTTTGACGGTACTCAAAGGGGAGCACCTGGAAAAATTGAGGTACCTTTGTTGATTGGGCCGACAGAGTACACAATTGATTTCGTAGTAATGGATATAAGGCCGACCTACATTTGCTTATTGGGGAGACCATGAATTCACTCTGCTGGAGCTGTTCCCTCATCACTCCATCAGAAGTTGAAATTTGTGATCGAAGACAAGTTGATCACTGTAGAGGCTGAGCAAGAAATCATCGCCTCGGTAACATCGGATGCCCCCTATATCCGGAATGATGAAGATTCTGTGGAATGTTCTTTTCGAATTGGAACTTGTAAATACTACATTTGTTGCGGAAGGTAGTCGGGTCCCTTGCCCCAGGTTATCCAACTGCACCAAGATGACCGTTTCTGAAACTTTGGGTCGAGGAGCCAAAACAGGAAGAGGGATAGGAAGGAGATTGCAAGGAAGCCCACGACCCAGAAGTGTCATCACCAAGAAAGATCGTTTTGGGCTTGGCTACAAGCCGAGTATCCAACAAATGAGAGAGGAATATAGAAGGAAAGAAGAACAAATGAGGGTTAAACTCAAAAGAGAGGATATTCCATGGAGACCGACGTCTTTCCCTCATGTAAAAGATATTTTTGTCTTTGGAGGATTTGACCACACATAATAGAAACTACATGAAGCAATTCGAGAAAATGACATACTTAACGAGAATGAGATGTTCACTGAATCGCTTGAAGGGATGTCCATCAAGATGATAGCTGAAGATGACAATGGCATCAACGTGTTGACCAGCATCCACCCTTGTCATCCTGGGGAAACTCTCAATAACTGGAGCTACATTGATCTACCTGTAATCTTTAGGGACAGATCAGAGTAATGCTTTGAACTAACCCTTTTGTTTTTGCCCATGGGCAATAGGGATATTTTGTATGGGGCATCTATGTTAACCTTTTGTTTGCAAAGAAAGAATATCTTCCTCATTTTCTCAAATGGTAAACATTTCATTTACTTCATTCATTCATTTCTTACTCATATGCATTCACTTCATTTAAAATTATTCTCTTCCCAATACATTCATTCTCATTTCATGCAGGGTTCCCGTGATTAATTGTATGAATGATTCTGAATCCAATCCCAAAGTAGACTTCGAACGCCCTGAGATATCGACAAAAACTGAAGAGGACGCCGACGAGGCAGAATGCGAGGCTCCTGAAGAGTTGGTAAGAATGATGGCCAACGAGGAAAGACAAATCATACCCCACCAAGAAGAAACAAAAGTTGTGAACTTGGGAACTGATGATGAGAGAAAAGAAGTGAAAATCAGGACTACATTTTCCTCAGAAACCATGCGTGAACTGATAGCCTTGCTCCAAGAGTTCAAGGACGTCTTTGCTTGGACTTATTAAGATATGCCAAGGTTGAATATAGATATAGTGGTGCACAAGCTGCCAACGAGGCCAGAATGCAAACCAATCCAGCAAAAGCTCAAAAGAATGAGGACTGACATGCTGTTAAAGATCAGAGAAGAGGTAAAAAACAGTTTGATGCTGGTTTTCTGGAAGTTTCCAAATGCCCTGAATGGGTTGCAAACATCGTACCGGTGCGAAAGAAGGATGATAAGGTCTGCATGTGTAAGATTACAGGGATCTCAATCGAGCAAGCCCTAAAGACAATTTCCCTTTGCCACATATTGACACATTGGTTGATGGACACTCATTGTTCTCATTCATGGATGGCTTCTCAGGATACAACCAGATAAAGATGGACCCAGAAGATATGGAGAAGACCATATTTGTAACCATGTGGGGCACGTTTTATTACAAAGTGATGCCTTTCGGGCTCAAGAATGTAGGGGCGACTTATCAAAGAGCAATGGTGACTCTTTTCCATGATATAATGCACAAAGAGATAGAAGTATACATGGATGATATGATCGCTAAATCCCGAACTGAGGAAGAGCACCTTCAAAACCTGAGAAAGCTATTCCAAAGACTACGAAAATACCAGCTGAAGCTCAACCCGGCTAAATGCACCTTCGCAATCACATCTGGAAAACTCTTGGGGTTTGTAGTGAATAGGAAGGGGATTAAGATCGATCCAGAAAAAGTAAAGGCTATCCAGGACCTCCCACCGACTCATACCCAAAAAGAAGTTCGAGGTTTCCTAAGAAGGTTAAAATATATCGCCCGTTTCACCTCTCAATTAACAGATAAGTGCGACCCTATCTTCAAACTACTTAGGAATAATAACCCGAGGGTCTGGGGTGAAGAATGTCAAGAAGCTCTAGAAAAGATTAAAAAGTACTTGACGAATGCTCCGATTTTAGTCGTACAAGTACCAAACAGGCATTTGATCCTTTACCTGACAGTTTTTGAAAACTCGATGGGTTACGTGTTGGGGCAACATGATGGCTCTGGGAAGAAGGAAAAAGCCATCTACTACCTAAGCAAGAAGTTCACTGATTGCGAAACATGGTACCCGTAGATTCAGAAGCTATGTTGTGCTTTAGTTTGGATTACCAAAAGTCTTAGACAGTACATGTTATACCATACCATCTTGTTGATATCCAAATTGGACCCCCTGAAGTATCTAATGGAAGCACCAGCATTAATGGGGAAGATGGCCCGCTGGCAGATGCTGTTATCCGAATTCAACATTGTATATGTGAGCCAGAAAGCTGTGAAAGGAAGTGCTATAGTAGATTTCTTAGCTAGTCTTGCTTCAGATGATTATGAATCGTTGAACTTCAATTTCCCAGATGAGGATTTGATGTGAATTACAACTGGGGAAGACGTTGTTTCAGATGACGGCTTGTGGAAGCTTTACTTTGATGGAGCCTCCAATGCCTTTAGCCACAGAATATGAGGCGTACTAATTTCTCCAGAAGATGTCTATTATCCCTTCACCAGCAGACTGGATTTTTTTTGCAAAAACAACATAGCTGAATACGAAGCCTGTGTCATGTGACTGAACTCATCCATTGAAAGAAAGATCAAAGAACTTCGAGTATTCGGAGATTCGTCCTTAGTGATCTATCAGTTACGAGGAGAATGGAAACTAGGGATTCGAAGCTAGTCAAATACTTCGAGTTGATCCAAGAGCTCATTAAAGAATTTGAAAATGTCAGTTTCACCAACCTTCCTAGAGAAGACAATCAGATGGCAGACGCCTTGGCAACCCTGGCCTTCATGTTCAAAGCAAATACGAAAGGAGAAATGAAGCCAATCGAGATGCATACTTTTGAGAGGCCAGCTCACTGATATAATGTGCAAGAAGAAATAGATGGCAACCCTTGGTATTACGATATCTTGCAATATGTCAAGTTTCAGACATATTCTGAAGGGGCAAATGAAAATGACCGAAAAACACTCAGAAAGATGGCAACAAGATATGTTCTGGACGGGGAGATTTTGTATAAAAGAGGCCATGATCAAATGTTGTTGAGATGTGTAGATGCCCGAGAGGTGAAAGAAGTTTTAGCAGAAGTGCATGACAGTTTTTGTGGAACACACGCCAATGGTCTATCAATAGCCCGAAAAATTATGAGATATGGCTATTTATGGTCGACTATAGAGGAAGACTGCATAGATTATGCCAGGAAAGGTCATAAGTGCCAAATATACGTCGATAAGATCCATGCTCCTCTTTTCCCTTTATACATCATGAACTCGCCTTGGTCGTTCGCAGCATGGGGCATGGATGTCATTGGACAGATTCATCCGAAGGCTTCCAACAGGTACTGTTTTATTTTGGTTGCCATTGATTACTTCACTAAATTGGTGGAGGCAGCATCTTACGCCAATATCACAAGGACAACAATGTGCAAGTTCCTGAAAAAGGAGATCATTTGCCGATATGGGTTGCCAGAAAGAATTATCACCGACAACGCTTCCAACCTGAATAATAAGTTGATGACTGAAGTGTGCAACCAGTTCAGAATAACACACCATAACTCCACGGCCTACCATCCTAAGATGAATGGGGCAGTAGAAGTGGCAAACAAGAACATAAAGAAAATCATTGTGAAGACAACCGATACCTACAAAGATTGGCATGAGAAGCTAACATTTGCCTATTGGACATCTGTTCGCACATCTATAGGGGCAATGCCTTATTCTCTAGTGTACGACACGGAAGCGGTACTGCCCGTTGAGGTTGAAATTACATCACTCCAAGTTCTGAATGAAGTAAGACTGGATGAGTCAGAGTGGGTGCAAACCAGGATCGACCAGTTAAATCTCATCGAAGCGAAGATGCTTAAAGCCATCAGCCAAGGTCAAATGTACCAGAAACGAATGATGCAAGCATATGATAAGAAAGTGCGCCCGAGAGAATTCCGAGAGGGAGATCTGGTGCTTAAGAAGATCCTCCCAATTCAGAAAGATTTTTGAGGGAAGTGGATGTCTAATTGGGAAGGGCCATATGTCGTCAAGAAGGCCTTTTTGGGAGGAGCATTGATTTTAGTTGAAATGGATGGAGAAAAACTAAAAAATCCCGTGAATTTTGATTTAGTTAAGAAGTATTATGTTTGAAAAAAAATGAAATCAAAAATGAAAAAAATGAGGCGAAAACCTAAAAAGGCGCTTCATAAAATAAAAACCTAAGGTGAAAACCCAGAAAGGGCGGCTTAGGAAGACCCGAGGAGCATAGAAGTAAAGTTTTTAAATTGTTCTTGATCGATTTAGATTCGATTAAACACAATATATGGAATAATTCTTAAATGACATTTTGGAGGATATAAAGATTCATTAATGGCAAAATGGTTATTTTACCCATATATTTTAATTGTAATTGATTTAATGATAAGGTTGAGCATTGGTGTCAACTTTTAGTTGGTCATAATTCAAGGGTAAAATGGTCATTTTACTATGAAGGGGATTTTTTATTTAAAATAAGGGAAATAAGCCATTTGGCATTAAAATAAAAGATAGAAAAAGCTAGAAACCCTGTTCATCTTTTCTCCCCAAGGCCGAAACCCCTAGCAAGGTAAGAGCAAGATTTTCAATTCAATTTTTGGCTTGATTTATTTGATTTTTGACTAGAGACATGAAACAAGAAAGTGATCTCCATTGAATTCTCTATCTTTTGGTATAAGTTTTGCTTAGTTTCCATGTCTCTAAGTTGAGATTGATGATTAGGGTGGTTGAAGAACATGTTAAGTTTTCTTGTTTTAAGATTCAATCAAGTTGGAAATGGTGTTGTTTATATGCTTGAAATGATGAAAATCTGTTAGAAAATCTATAGGGAACAATTTGGCAATATGAAGAAAATTAGGGGAAATTTTGTGAATTTTTTTTTGATGATGGAAATGATTAGAATGATGTTTTCTAAGTTTGTTATTGGAATGAAGAAAACATCCTTTTAGGACTATTTTGTGAATTTTGCAAATTAGGTGAAATAAGTGAGAAATTGGAAAATATTCAAGAAGCATGGTTATGTTGTTTGCTATGATACAAGGATCATTTTGGTATTAAAATTTTTGAAAATTGAGATGAAATGTGAAAGTTTCCAAATTTTAGTTTATAAACCTAGGAGAGAGAATTTAGGGTTTAAAGGGAAATTATCAAACTCTTGGTTGCAATGTGCCATTTGAGATAAGATTAAAGTGTGGGAAGCATTGTTATTGCAAAGAAGTACTTGGTTGAAAATGTTAAACTTTCCAACTTGGTATGTACATGTATTAGTAAGGGTTGGATGTGTACTTAAGGTTGCTTGTGTTATGTATTTAATGTACATACAGATAACAAGCAAGTTCGAGATCAAACGGGTGAAGAAGGAAGATAAAAGGTGCAACCAAGCTTAGTGAGGCTAGTATAAATCGTACTTTTGAAAGTGTCAAGGTGAGTGCAATGCATGTATAGCATGATCTTTATGTCATTTATCATATATTTGACATGTTAGAAATATGTCAAGGATTGAATACATATGAATGGATCACTAATTATTCATGGAATGTTATTTTGGGTATAATTTGCTCAATATATATATGTTGCCATGAAAGAGATTATGATTGATATAAAGCCCAATGTATGAGATAGGAAATTAAAAGTATAGTTGGATATCCATAGAGTCATAAACAAATGTATACTTTTTTAAGCACTTCAGGTAAAGTGCAAATTTATTCTAAGCACTTCAGGTAAAGTGCAAATTTCATTAATGGTATACTCCGGTAAGTATACCGAAGCACTTCGGTGCTAAGCACTCCCGGTAGAGTGCAATAATACACTATACTCAAGTAAGTATAAGGGGGATGACTCGTGTACATAGATTTCCTTAAATCGATCTTGGGCTAAATGGATTGAAGAATAGGATGAAAAGCTTGAAAGCTTGATGATAAATATGGCAATGGTATTGGTAAGAATCAAATTTATTACCATGTGATATGTTATTACATATTATGTCATATATGCTAGCAAGAACAATACGGTAAGTGATCATATGCATTGTTATTATATTACATTAATATCTATGTTAGATTTCCTTTCTTTTGGAAGTGTACAAGATGGCATGTATAATTAGTGGGGTTTGTAATAACTTATTACCAAATATGGTTGGTTATTAGTTGTTATAATATATATGATGAACCTATTAAGTATTATTATGTTTATAAATGATAATGGACTAAGTTTTTAGTAAATATGAGTCCTAAGATAGAAAGAATAAAAATCTGTCCAGAAATATATGCAAGAGCAGTGTGTTTGAAAAATCAGCATAAATTCCACAATTGGAATTAGTTATTGAATCTTATATGTATGAACTAGAAATTTTGTCTAATTTCTTACAAAACAAATGGTGACTAATTTTGAGTTGTATGTAAAAAAGTTATGAATTTTTATTCGATGAAAGTTAGAAAACAGGGTAGCAGAATTTCAGAAATTCTGGGCTGTGGCGTGAATTTAAGGATTTATTTGAATTTTTGTGTAATGAATTTAGGCTAATAATTTATATGACTAGAAAGCTTAATGAATCTAGTTTAATTAGAAAATTTTGGAATGAATTTTTGATGTCAATAAATTTTTTTATAAATTTATGAGTAAAGGTAGTGCAGGCTGCCAGTTTTCTAAGTAAAAGAAATATAAAGGGTTTAATATTAGTTAGTAACATAACTGAATCGTATTTGGTAACAGATACGGGAAATAGATGTTACATTTATCGATATCAGAGCTACAAGTTTAGTCAATTATGGATAAAAATTGAGCTTAAAAGTGAGTCAGAATTGTATACATGCCACTAAGATGTCATAATTACTGATGACTATGTGCAGATACTCTAATGCTCTATAATTAGTAATGCTACTCTATATTAAGAAAATTGTTGAAAATGTGTTATGTTCAGATGTCGGACCATCAGGGTTCTAGACATGTTTTTGAACATGAGGTCCTTGTGCAAAGTAGGAGTAACGAGGTAAATCAGAATGTACCTTAGGAGCAATATCAAGGTCAGGCACTTGCACCAACAAGAAATACCGGTTCAGGATCATGGATTATTCCTGCAGGCATTAGATGATATTATAAATAGACAAAAACCAGTATCTGTACCAAGGGAGTTGAGGAAGCTAAAGGCATCAGAATTTCAAGGTGATTCTGATGTTGACCCGATGTCTGCGGACTTCTGGTTGAATGATATTAAAATTATGTTGGATACTATCCGGTGTGATGATCAAGGAAAACTTGAAGGTGTAACATCACTTTTGATGGGACCTACTCGAATTTGGTGGACCACCATTACTGCTCAGATTCCTCGGGAACGAGTTACTTGGGAATTCTTTTTAGAAGAGTTCTGGAACAAATACGTTGGTGATGTTTTCATCGAGGATATGAGGAATCAATTTCTGAATTTAAAACAAGCAGGTAGATCAGTATATGAATATGAGTGTGAGTTTAATAAGCTTAGCCGGTTTGCTACAGAGTTCCTTCCGACTGAGAAGCACAAAGTTACCATATTTGTGGGAGGTCTAGATCCGGAGTATAAGAAATTCTTGGTTGCTCTTGATTTGTTTGTATTTCAAGAGGTAGTCAACCAAGCAAAAGGAATGGAAAGAGTAGAGCAGGAAGAAGCTTCAGAGAAGAAAGCACAATCAACCAAGCGACCTGGAGGTCCTAATGTTTTACCCTGGTTTAAACGCGGTAAATGATTTTAGCAGCAAGGATCAGCTGGATCAATGTCGTTTGTAAAGAAAAAATTTTCTGCTGGTAAATCCAAACAAGTCCACAGTTGAACGAGTGGAGCTAAATGTGGTGAATTTTGGATCCAATCAAAATGCAATACTTGAGGAAGAAGACATTGTGGTCGATGTTGGTATGCACCGGAGACAGTATGTTATCAATGTGGGAAGCCGGGTCACTTCAAATGCGCATGTCCAGAATTACAAGAAAACCAATCAGTGGCTGCTTCTTAGAGAAATAAAGGAAACCGAGGTTGGAATTCCCACCAAGGTGCATCGGAAGTTGCATCAAACCTGGAGGGCAAAGCTCCTGCTCGTGTATATAATATCAAGACCACAGAGAGTAAAGATGATCCCGATGTGATATCAGGTATGCTTGAACTCTTTGATAGACCTATTTTTGCACTAATTGATCCTGGTTCCACTCATTCATATACTAATTCTAGAATCATACTAGAAAGAAACTTTTCAGTAGAACTAATTACGAGTGAGGTGGTAGCAACCAATCCGATAGGTCAAAGTGCTAAGGTCAAAATAATTTGTCGTTAGTATCCTATTAAGATTCAGAATGTGGATCTCCCCGCTGACCTTATGGAATTGCCGTTTTGTGAGTTTGAAATAATATTGGGGATGGATTGGCAATTTGCATATGATGCTGTGGTGGAGTGCCGAATAAAAAGATTAACTTTAAAGGCACCAGATAGATTGCAGTTATATTTGTGGGTGAGAAACCGAATCATCGTAGTGATGTTATTTTGGCTGTTGTTGCGAATGAAATGTTGATGGATGGCTGTGAAGCATATTCAACTCCCGAAATTGATACCCTGAAGCAGGAAGTGAAAATAGAAGATATACCTACAGTGCGGGAATTTCTAGATGTATTCCTAGAAGAATTACCAGGGTTACCTCCAGATAAAGAGGTAGAATTTGGAATTGATGTATTACCTGTTACAACACCTATATCGATGGCACCGTATCATATGGCACTTGCTGAACTCAGGGAACTCGTAACACCCCCTACCCGGGTTGTCAACAAACCGGTTTGGGAGCGTTAATAATGAACAATACAAGCAAGAACAAGGCAAGAATAGGCTAACTCATCCCTATTAGGTGAGTTACTTAACTAACAAGTAACCAAACAATCATTACTTACCATATAAGCAATCTTATCTTTTATTTACAGGACATACTAGGTTACCAAAAATTTCAATTAACATCATCATACAATCAACATTCAAAACCTAAATAAGCAAATATGCTTCATTTTATTTCTTTGTTCCTTAGCTTGATACATGTGACATTACATACATAACTTATTAAACATGATCAACAGTACATACCTTGATTCCAAGCAAGCATATTACACCCTTACCATTTGGCATTTACCATTAAATCTTATAAAAATTGTGAGAAAGGGGCCATGGTGGCCGGAGATGCAATGAATGATGGTGGTTTGTGTGTGATCGATGGTTAGGGATTTGTTGTTTGAAGAAGATGAACAAGATATTTTCCAGAGAGAACAATGTGTTTCTCTGTATTTTCTTATTATTCTTCTTCATCAAATGTGTATGAGATAGGCCTTTAAATAGGCTGATATAGAGTTTCAGTATAACTAAAATTATACTTTTATCTATAATTTAAATAATATTTATCCTTAATTTAAATAAGACTTCTAGTAAATCTAAACTACTGACTTAGAAATAAACTCTAATTACACATTAAATTAAACTCTAACACTTCTTGTCAACTTACACTCCCCCTCAAGCTCTAACACTTCTTGGATAACTTACAAAAATACATATACATCATGATATGATAACACAAGTGATTAACTCACAAGAAATTCGAATGGTACAAGATTAGATCAATTACTTTGGTCAAATCAATATATACATAACCATATGCGCAACAAATACTTACAATACATAGAATTTTAGTTCATTACTTAATTCATATTAATAACAAAGTTCACAAAATAATAGGCCCATTCAAGCATATATACATATAAAAGTTCATGTATTCAAAATACATGCACTAGACATTATATACAAACTAAGTGCCACCAACTAGGGGAGTACAAAACAAATATGTCCATACTTCAGCTATGCTTGTGTCTTGCTTCCAGTTCAAGAATTCAGGCTTCAAGATCAAACAACGATCGAATCCTTTAACCTGTTATTGGGAAGAATGGAAACGAGAGTGATAAGTACAAGAATGTACTTAGTGAGGTAGTAACTAGTTCTAACCAATTGCTAAGACATGTATCAATCAACTAAGTTTGAGCCTAGTCAAAGTTGGAAGCAGTTCAAATTCAAGCATTAAATGCATACTTATCATTTTCAAATTTAGTGGCATATCATTTCAAGCAAAACGTTAGGCACACATCGATGCAAGAAGGATTATAAACCAAGCAAGTAGCAATTCAAGTATCAAGTAATTCAAGTGTCAAGTAACTCAAGTATAATGTAATTCAAGTATCAAGTAGTTCATATATCAAGAAACTCAAGTATCATGTAATTCAAGTATCAAGTAGTTCAAGTATCAAGACACTCAAGTATCATGTAAGCTTTACTCTTTAATTATTTCTCATTTGCTTTCTTTAGTTTAAGCCTTTGCTATTTAGTTGTCTAGGTAATCGAGTCTCCAACCAACTGTTGCCACAAGATGTACCGTAGTACTGGTCAACCATCCTACTGTCACCAAAGAACACACATACGTACCCTCTGTCTGTCGCCAATTAGGGGCCTTAGCCCTGGATCGTAGTCCACCATGACACAATGAGCTCAAGACTCTAAGGCATGCCATCCTACCTATGACCACTAACAACCAAGGCTTTGTTCAATTATGAATCATTTATTCAAGTTTTACATGTTTATGTCAAGCAATAGCTTATTCAAGGATCAATTCAAGTGATACATAGCAATATCATGTTCATATACATAGCCCTTAGGCCAATTGAGCCTTAACTCTACACTTTACAGTTTAATCTTGGCATTCAAGCAAGCAATTAACATATGCCATCTCTTAGGCATAGAGCAAGATCTTTAATTCATGATTTATATCATGTTAACAAGTAATTAGATCATAAAAGTACATTTAGGCACTCATTCGAAATGATCACAATCAAGGCATCAAGGTTCAAACATTTTTTTTTCACTTTTCTTGCTAGATAATTTAACAACATACATGTTACTATTAGATCCCAAGTTTTAGCTTAAACCATTCTTCCACTTTTCATCACAACTAAGCTTAAATCAAGCATATTAACATGGCATGAAATAACAAGAAATAAACATGCATCTTTGGTTAGGCCCTAAGTCCCAACCCTATATTAAACTACACTCACAATACTCCAAGCTTAGCTAATCTTGGATCCAAATTCCTTTGTGTTTGCGACTAGCATGGCCACTCCTTTCTTCTTCCAAAAGGTTTACTCCTTGCTCTAACAATTCATAAATGTAAATCAAGGTCAAGACAAGATATATTCACTTCTTCAAAGCAAGGCAACAATACATAATTCATTCATTTCAAAACATCAAGGCATCTGCTGCTACTACCTGGCAGCATTGCACTATTTACTAAAACATGCATAACTTTCATTCCGTACGTCTGAATTTCAATTGGTTTACACCATTGGAAAGCTAACTTAATTGTATTTCTAACCATATAGGCCTTGAATTTTAATTATTTTCCAATTAATACATTTTTTTTGTTTAAAGACAAGGAAATTTACAACCCCGGACATTTTGCATTGTCCTTAGTGTTTCATTTCTACAATTCATTCTACAATCCCGAATTCAATTATATTTTCTCCTAATGAATTTAGACATATTAAGACACTATCCATGAAATTTCCAGCCATAAATTATCTTTGTACAATTTATAGTGATTTTTCAAAGTTACTGCCCAAAACAGAGTATTCTGGGCAGATTACTCTAGGTTAAGTTTTAGCCTCATATTCATTCAAGCAAAGATTCTAACACTATAATTCAACTTATATACTTATTTCGACAAGCTTAGATAAGTCCAATTCACCTAGCAATATGATCAAAACATAGCATTTTATATAATCAAGCAAGTTTACACATTTTCAACTAGCAATGTGATCGAGCAGTTTCCTTCCATGTTACATTCGAATGATACCAATTAATTACCTAAATTTCCAGCAACTTCCAAGTAAATTTCCAGCAACCATATTCATTTTCTTAGCAATTTGGTTCTGTTACAGCCCCTTATAAGCTCCTAAAACAGACCGATTCATACTCACATACATACATGCATTCGAATACATTGATAAACAAGCTCAATACCTTAAATTATTCTATCGATTCACATGAGAGCCTAGTAATCCAAATTTCTCAATTTTGAAAGGTTTCATTTCGTATCCTATAATCATTTTCGAACAAGCCTAACAACACCATGCTCATAAAATATTTCTAGATAAATTCTCAAGCTAATGATCACTATAAGGAAAGGAAGAAATGAATTTCTTACCCCTTTCACTATGCCATTCAAATGATGACTCCAACTCTCTCATTCTCTTTCTAAACTATGAGGGTTCGGTGATATTGGGAAAGAAGATGAGCTTGCTTATTTCCTCTTTCCCTTATGTCATGATCCTCCCCCCAACACATGCCCTCTTCTTTTTTTTTCTATGACATGTGTACAAGCCATTATAAGCTTATTTTGTTAGCATGCAAGCTTTCAATTCCAATTTCATTTATTTTAGTCCTAGTGTAAATAGCATCCTTCTTTTTTCATTCCCTCATTTTAGTCCTAAAGCTCCAAATAGTTCAATATTAAACATCATTAATTCAAATTAAGTTACGATAAATTTAGAAACATACTTCTAGGCCATGTTTTGGGATATTACAATTCTCCCCCTTAAAATAAATTCGCCCTCAAATTTACCTGAGTTGAAAAAGTGAGGATATTGATCTCTCACCGTAGCCTCAGGTTCCTAAGTTGCCTCTTCCATTTTATAATTCCTCCATAACACTTTCACCAAGGGAACATTCTTGTTTCGGAGTCTTCTAACTTCTTTGTCATGTATTCGTATTGGATCTTCTTCATATGATAGGTCGGGATTCAACTCTACTTCTTCAGGTTCTAGAACATGGGATGGATCAGATCGATATCTTCGGAGCATATATACGTGAAAGTCATTATGAATCTTGTCAAATTCACTGGGAAGAGCTAATCGATAGGCCACTGGCCCTATCCTTTCAATGATTTCGAATGGTCCAACGAATCAGGGACTAAGTTTCCCTTTTCTTCCAAACCAAAAGCCTTTCTCCGAAGGGGACACTTTCAGGAAGACTTTGTCTCTAACATTGTATTGGATGTCTCTCATTTTCATGTCTGCATATGCTTTTTGTCTATCAAAGGCTTGCTTCAATTGATCATGTATGATTAGAACTTGTTCCTCAGTTTCTCTGAGTAATTGAGGTCCCAATACTTTGTTTTCTCCCAATTCAGACCAACACAAGGGAGTTCTACATTTCCTTCCGTATAGAGCTTCGAAGGGAGCCATATGGATAGATGTCTGGTAGCTATTGTTGTAAGCAAACTCTACTAGGGGTAGAGATTTCTCCAGTTCTTTCCAAAATCTATAACACAAGCACATAGCATGTCTTCAAGTGCCTGTATGATTCTTTCAGATTGTCCGTCTGATTGAGGATGAAAGGCTGTGCTCAAATGCACTTTGGTTCCAAGAGCTTTTTGCAAAGAATTCCAGAATCGGGAAGCAAATCTGGGGTCTCGATTAGAGATTATAGTTGTAGGTACACCGTTTAATCGAATCACTTCAGGGATGTATAGCTGGGCTAAGGTTTCCAAGCTCATTTTCATTCGAACAAGGACGAAATGAGTAGACTTTGTGAATCTATCAACAATCACCCATACAACATCATTCTTTCTTGGAGTGGAAGAAAAACCAATAACGAAGTCCATTGTAATCTGATCCCATTTCGACTGAGGAAATTTGATTCGTTGGACCAATCCAGTAGGGGCTTGATGCTTGGCTTTGACCCTTTAAAAAGTTAAGAACTTTGAAACAAAATTCTGTGATGGCCAATTTCATGCCTAGCCACCAATATAGTGGCTTTAGGTCCTTGTACATCTTAACCGATCCAGGGTGAATCGAGAAAGAGCTTTGGTGAGCTTCTTGTAACACCTCATGTCTTAGTTCCTCGTTTTTAGGAACACATACTCTATCTTTGAAATAGAGGAGTCCATTCAACTTGAGGGAGAAGCTAGAATTAGGCTCAGAGTCTAGCTTGGTCATGATCTTCTAAAGATGTGGATCAATTTGTTGGAGTTCTTTGATTCTCGAGATTAGACTAGATTGAACTTGAAGTTTAGACAAGAATTTCCGTCCTTTGGATAAACGAAAATGAGCATTGATAGCCAAGGAAGATATAAAAGAATGGAAAAGATCATTAAGGGAGATTTTTGAATAGTTACTTGTAAGTCAATAAAGGTCTAATTCGAATGGTTACTTGAAAGTCAAGAAATAAACATTTCGAATAAATTATTCTAGGGTTTAGAATTAAGGGTTTACACGAGTATGGTCTACGACTAAGGGCATCAACGACCACGTTTGCTTTTCCTGGATGGTAGTCGATAACTAAATCGTAGTCTTTAAGTAACTCTAGCCATCTCCTTTGCCTTAAGTTCAAGTCTTTCTGAGTTAGGAGGTATTTGAGGCTCTTGTGGTTTGTGAACAAGTTGCATTTCTCCTCGTACAAGTAATGTCTCCAAACTTTGAGTGCAAACACGATAGCTGCCAATTCTAGATAGTGAGTAGGGTAGTTTGACTCGTGTAGTTTTAGTTGCCTTGAAGCATAAGCTACCATGTTTCCATCTTGCATTAGGACACATCCTAGTCCCAAATGAGATGCATCACTATTAGCAGTGTACTTCTTGCCCGATACTGGTTGGATGAGAACCGGAGCATGAGTCAGGGCTTTTTTAAGCTGATTGAAGCTTCATTGTTGGTTCTCTGACCAAACAAAGGGTGTATCTTTGCGAGTTATCTTAGTCAAACTTGCGACAATAGATGAGAATCCCTTGACAAAACGTCAATAATACCCAGCTAAACCGAGAAAGCTTCTAACCTCACCAACATTCCTCAGAGGTCTCCAATCCAGGATGGCTTGAATTTTGCTCGGGTCTACTTTAATCCTTTCTGCCGAAATGACATGGCCAAGGAACGACACTTCCGATAGACAAAATTTGCATTTAGAGAACTTAGCAAACAATTGACGTTCTCGTAGGGTTTGCAATACAATTCAGAGGTCTCCAATATAGGATGGTTTGAATTTTGCTCATGTCTACTTTAATCCCTTATGCCGAAATGACACAACCAAGGAACGACACTTTCGATAGCCAAAAATTCACATTTAGAGAACTTAGCAAACAATTGACGTTCTCGGAGGGTTTGCAATACAATTCAAAGGTGTTCAGAATGTTCTTCCTTATTCTGGGAATACACCAAAATTTCATCAATAAAAACGACCACGAACTTGTCAAGATAAGGCTTAAATACACGGTTCATGAGATCCATGAAATCAGCAAGAGCATTCGTTAACCGGAATGGCATTACAAGGAATTCAAAATGGCCATATAGAGTATGAAAGGTTGTCTTGGGTACATCTTCTTCTTTTACCCTTATTTGGTAGTATCTCGATCGTAGATCGATCTTTGAGAATACTACAACATCTTTGAGTTGATTGAAAATATCTTCAATCCTTGGGAGAGGATATCGATTCTTGATAGTAAGCTTGTTCAATTGTCTGTAGTTAATACAGAGTCTCATAGCCTTGTCTTTCTTCTTCACGAACATGACTGGAGCACCCTAGGGAGACGAGCTAGGCCTAATGAAACCCTTGTCTTGTAGCTCTTGGAGTTGTTTCATGTGTTCTTTCAACTCAACAGGTGTCATTCGATAAGGTGTGATGGATGTTGCGTGTGATAAGTGCTACGCAATTGTGCAAGTATACACGTCATAAAGTAATAAAGTGATATGAGTATCGAGTATCGTCTCCACGTTTGCTTAAGTTATTTGACCGTGAAAAGTAAAAACACAATTAAAGGAGTTTAACTAATAACTAAACTAGAAAGCAATAAAGTAAAAGAAAAGATGAGATCGATTGAGAGAGATAGGCTAGGTTATCGTGAGTTGAGGTGTGATAGCCGATTGGATTGTCTTGGTAAAAGAGTGCACGGGCAACTCGGTTGCCGTGGCGACTTTTGCCTTGGCAACTAATTGATGGTTGCCTAGGCGACTAGTTGGGCAACTACTTGGGCGATCGGGCAGCAACTTCAAGGTTCGGCGGAGCGTTCTTCAATGGTTTCTTCTTATCCCTAAGTCGAAACTCTAGCTACTTGTGCATGCCTTGATAATACATCCTGCGTGAATCAAGGGTGAACAACAACCAATCTTGCACTCCTCTTAGCCGTTGAAATCCTTAACTTATTCCTAAGCCGGATTAATCTTCACCATCATTGGATTGAATAAAGATCATATTCATTCGTTTCTTGAATCTAACTCTCCCGATATTAGATAAATGGATGAAATCACGAGATCCTCTCCCAATTCACTGCAAAACAATAATAAGAATCAAGAATGAATAAACCTTGAAATAGAAAAGTACAAACTCTTATTACCTAAACAAAAACCAATAGTTTCTCACAACCACAAAACACAATAACCATAGCCGATCAAGTTAGTTCATGGTTGGGTTCAAAAGATATACAAAGAATAATCCCCAAACCATGAATCTAATAGAAGCAAAGAAGAAGAAGAAGTCGAAATTCCCTAATGCTCTCTTGTCGAAATTTCCCCTCTTGCTCTCTTTTATGGATTGTCGAAATCTCCTTGCTATTTATAGGGCTAGGCCAAAGTCCTTCTTTGAGGAGGAGTTTGAGTTGGAATTAAATTATCTTTAAAGAATATAATTCTTTATTATAATTTTATTCCTATTAGAACTTCTCCTATCTTCTTGGAATTTAATTCTTCTTTAATCTCTGCATGGCAATCAAATTCCTTTGGGCTTGGGCCTTGCTCCATGTCATCTTGGGCTTGTAAAGTCATTAATTTCGACATCCCTATTGCATTTTTTCTTTGTCGACAAATGCCATGGCAACTGCTCGGCGTCTCTCCTTCATGCATTACCCTGCAACTAGCTCAACATTGCTTTGGCAAGTGATCCTGCACATACACACAAAAAAACACACCAAAGCAGCATCTTTTTCCACAAAAATCACCAAGTTATGTAATCAAGCTCAACGGTGGAAAGAAACATGAATTAATGCATGAATGACTAATTATGCAACTATTATGAGCTTAAGTCTAACAATAATATGAGTAAAAAGGGTAATAAAAATAGTACTTTTGAACACTTATCACGCCCCCAAACTCGAACTATTGCTTGTCCTCAAGCAATGCAAACTAACAATTACCCGCAAGACTTTAATCATCAAAGACATGCTTCAAACTTGAATTCAAACCTCGGAACCGTGGCACAAAGTATGATCACCTTTTAATTTTTCGGATAACACAAAAATTACCCTAACCAAACTATAGTGCTCGTGACAATGTGTGTGCGTAGTTGTGAACAAGTTGATTTTCAAGATTCTATGTGAACTACAGGCTTTTATTAATTCAATTATCGGGTATTTATTTTTATTTTCACTAGAGCCAATTTCGGGCACCTCTAGCAAAGTAAGCAATTCCTCATTTTATTTTAGTCGACTAGAGCCAATTTTGGGCACCTCTAGCGATTCTTTAATGTGCATTAACTACTAGAGCCAGTTTTGGCACCTCTAGCAAGAAAGTGTATTTACTACTAGAGCCAGTTTTGGGCACCTCTAGCAAGAAATTAACTTTTAATTTTCAATTTTAAATTTACCCAAATTTTAAGCAACCTAAGTTCACTAAGTTTCTTTGAATCAACAACCCACAACCGTGTAAAAAAATTCAGCATCATAGTAAAACTCTAAGTTCTTTTCATGCAATCCTAAAATTAAAGGTTATTTCAATTAAGTACAAAGGCAAAAATTCATCATTGGATATTCAACAAGTCTTAAGCAATTAAATCAAATTAAAGGCATGGCAAGTAACATATGCAACCTATATGTGATTGCTAAAGATGAATGCAACTAAACATGAAACTAACTAGAAACCAACACCCCCAAACTCGAGAGAAGCATTGTCCTCAATGCATGTAAGAGTGAAACAAAATTTAAAAGAAACTAAATGAAATGAGTTAGTCGAGAGGTCGTCACCTCGATTGATGAGTTTCCTTCGTGCCGTTTGCTTGATTCAATTTTCGGTCGGTGGTTGAATGCTTGAGGCTAGTACCGCGTGAATAGCATTGCCTTGATTTGGTCCATGTTTGCCGATGCAGTTTACTTGCATGTGCATCGATAGTTGCCGAAGCCATTGTTGTTGCTCAGGCATCGCCAGCCTTCCGTTGTGGTTGTTGTGGCGAGTAGTCGGCAAAAATTTCCTTATCATGGTGGTTGTGAGTCTTGTTGTGGAAAAGAAAATAAAGAAAACCTGGAAACTAAAGATAATGAAGAAAAATAAAATATATCCTAAAAAAATAAAAGAAAAAATAACAAAAAATAATAGAACAAAATAGTTCAAAAAATAAAAATAAAAATAAATGTATCGAGTTGCCGTGGCGTCGAGGGTTGCCGAGGCATGCACATCCATGGTTGCCGAGGCGTCGGGGGTTGCCGAGGCGCGCACGTCCATGGTTGCAGAGGCGCGTGGAGGAGTTGTTGTTGTGTGTTGAAGGTTGCCGTTTTGATACTTCTTATAGTCCATCCGCACCCTCCATCGGGTGATAATATTGCCCAAAAAGAGTTTGGCAAATGTGCTTGCCACTACTCCCCTTTGCGCTACCATGGTGGAGGTGTCTTTCTTCTTTGTTCGCTTGTAGTCCATGTATACTCTCCACCTTGCTACTATTCCTGAAGGCACAAATATATTAATAGGAAAAATTATATCCATTCTCAACCATTCAATTACCTCATTCTTGTCGACTTCTATCATGGTTGGATGTAGCCTTTGTTGTCGTGGCAATTGCTGCTCAAGCCAATTGCCGTGGCAATCAGTTGTCAAATTTTTCTCTAAGTCAAGGGAAGAATCAATTTTCTGAAGAGCTTTATGAATCCAAACACCTTTTTCTTTTGGCCTCTCAAACATCTCCATCAAGAGATTTCATGGCTTCAAATCTACCAACCTCGGTTCCTCAAGACATACCTGCAATGGACGAGGTGAGTTTTTAAAGAATTCAAAAGGTTCAACTATTACCTGCTCATATTCCATTGGCAAAGTATTATCATCTCGTTGATCTTGTATGTGGTCGAGTAATTGCCGTGGCAATTGTAGATGAGAGCAATCTATAGATTCCTGCTTCAACATCAACGTTGTAACCTTCTGGGCATCAGGTTCCTTAGAATTTGCTGTAGTATTATTGTTCTCAGCTTCACTGAGTGTTGTCGCGGCATTGCTCTGTTCAGGCTCCTCAATCATTGCCGAGGCAATTTGTTGTTCATGCTCATCATGTGTTGGGCAGTCTCTCTCATTGGCATCCTCTTGACTTTGAGGTTCTAGTTGTTCCTCACACATCAGAGAGATTTCTTTGCATTGCTCCTTATCCTCTTGCCTTAGGACGTCAGTATCCCTAGGAATGAATTGTTGGTGCATGTTATCCATGACATATGTGGATCTCCCCAATTGATCTTCCTCAATCCCCTAAGGTTGCATCCCATTGAGTTATCCTCGTATCCATAGATTTTGATAGCTCTCAATCTCTTCAATTGATCCGTCAAGTCTAGCCAATGAAGCTAGTAACGCTTCCTCCAAGGAATTGGAATGCTCTTGAAAAGGACTACATTGCCATGGCATATCTGTTCTTTGCAAAAAATTGTTATGGTAAAAAATTTTGAGCTTTTTGATCATACCATGAAGAATTTTGCTGCTGGTTCCCTCTATGGTCCTCCATGTAGTTATATGCACCGAAAATGTGAGGGCAATTTTCAAACACATGATGTTCTCCACACATAGCACAAGATTTTTCCATGGTATAAGTTCTTTGGGCTTTTCTCGGTTGGTATAGGTAATCATCAAAGGGTGCAAGGAACTCTTGATTGAATTGATTCATATCTTCCAACATCATCTCTCGAATAGATTGGTTTTTATTTCCCGACATGTTGATGTTCCTTAACTTAGAAGCACCTAATTTTTTTTTTGATAAAACAAACAAAAAGAAAAGTTAGTAAAATTAAGAGAGAAAAAAATGCAATAACAAAACAACTAACACCAATTGCCAATCCCGCAACGGCGCCAAAAAACTTGTTGCGTGTGATAAGTGCTACGCAATTGTGCAAGTATACACGTCGCAAGTAATAAAGTGATATGAGTATCGAGTATCGTCTCCACAGGGATTGGTTTGGGCCACTTTGCTTAAGTTATCTGACCGTGAAAAGTAAACACAATTAAAGGAGTTTAACTAATAACTAAACTAGAAAGCAATAAAGTAAAAGAAAAGATGAGATCGATTGAGAGAGATAGGCTAGGTTATCGTGAGTTGAGGTGTGATAGCCGATTGGATTGTCTTGGTAAAGAGTGCACGGGCAACTCAGTTGCCGTGGCGACTTGCACAACGGGGGTTGCCTTGGCAACTAATTGATGGTTGCTCGGGCGACTAGTTGGGCAACTACTTGGGCGATCGGGCAGCAACTTCAAGGTTCGGCGGAGCGTTCTTCAATGGTTTCTTCTTATCCCTAAGTCGAAACTCTAGCTACTTGTGCATGCCTTGATAATACATCCCTGCGTGAATCAAGGGTGAACAACAACCAATCTTGCACTCCTCTTAGCCGTTGAAATCCTTAACTTATTCCTAAGCCGGATTAATCTTCACCATCATTGGATTGAATAAAGATCATATTCATTCGTTTCTTGAATCTAACTCTCCCGATATTAGATAAATGGATGAAATCACGAGATCCTCTCCCAATTCACTCAAAACAATAATAAGAATCAAGAATGAATAAACCTTGAAATAGAAAAGTACAAACTCTTATTACCTAAACAAAAACCAATAGTTTCTCACAACCACAAAACACAATAACCATAGCCGATCAAGTTAGTTCATGGTTGGGTTCAAAAGATATACAAAGAATAATCCCCAAACCATGAATCTAATAGAAGCAAAGAAGAAGAAGAAGTCAAATTCCCTAATGCTCTCTTTGTCTAAATTTCCCCTTGCTCTCTCTTTATGGATTGTCGAAATCTCCTTGCTATTTATAGGGCTAGGCCAAAGTCCTTCTTTGAGGAGGAGTTTGAGTTGGAATTAAATTATCTTTAAAGAATATAATTCTTTATTATAATTTTATTCCTATTAGAACTTCTCCTATCTTCTTGGAATTTAATTCTTCTTTAATCTCTGCATGGCAATCAAATTCCTTTGGGCTTGGGCCTTGCTCCATGTCATCTTGGGCTTGTAAAGTTATTAATTTCGACATCCCTATTGCATTTTTTCTTTGTCGACAAATGCCATGGCAACTGGCTCGGCGTCTCCTTCATGCATTACCCTGGCAACTAGCTCAACATTGCTTTGGCAAGTGATCCTGCACATACACACAAAAACACACCAAAGCAGCATCTTTTTCCACAAAAATCACCAAGTTATGTAATCAAGCTCAACGGTGGAAAGAAACATGAATTAATGCATGAATGACTAATTATGCAACTATTATGAGCTTAAGTCTAACAATAATATGAGTAAAAAGGGTAATAAAAATAGTACTTTTGAACACTTATCAATGGACATCGGAGTTGCTCTAGGTTGGACATCGATCCTGAATTCTACTTCTTTGGTTGGAGGGAGACCAGGGAGTTCCTCAGGAAAAACATCAAGATATTCAGATACAATAGGCACACTAGGTAAACCAAATTCAAGTCATCTTGTAAGACCATAGTAGCAAAGATTGAGGTCGGTTTCTTGTCAATTAGAAGAATTGATTCATTTCCTAAACCTTAGAGGTAAAGTCTCCTATTTAGGCAATCTACCCAGGCTTCATGCTTGCTTAACCAATGTAGTCCAGTACTAGATCGAACTCACAAGTCGGTAGTACATATAGATTAACAAGAAAGGGTACATTTCAAATGAATAGGGGACAGTTTCTACTGATAAAACTTATATTTGTAATTCCCCCTATAGGGTTCGAAACTACAAGGCTTTATTTTACAATTCCGGGCTTTAAGTTCAATTTTAAAATCAAGGTTGAGCTTGCGCTCTAGGCTCAGCTTGTTGCTGTGGAGGATTCTATTCCATTCTCACACTATCTCCTCTATTCGAGGAGCCTGCGGGACTTACATCATCCTGAATAAGCCTAGTTTCAGACATTCTACATTTAAATAGAATAATTAGGAATTCGGTTTAGTTAAGCAAAGATACAAGCTATACAATACAAGTCTCCTAGGTGGAACAAGTATCCTATATGATGTAAGAGAGCTCGGTTCAGTCCTAGAACCGACTAGAAAGCTCTGATTACCAATAAAATGTAACACCCCTACCCGGGTTGGCAGCAAACAAGTTTGGGAGCGTTACTAATGAACAATACAAGCAAGAACAAGGCAAGAATAGGCTAACTCATCCCTATTAGGTGAGTTACTTAACTACAAAGTAACCAAACAATCATTACTTATCATATAAGCAATCTTATCTTTTATTTACAGGACATACTAGGTTACCAAAAATTTCAATTCACATCATCATACAATCAACATTCGTAACCTAAATAAGCAAACATGCTTCATTTTATTTCTTTGTTCCTTAGCTTGATATATGTTACATTACAGACACAACTCACAAGTGATATGATCACACAAGTGATTAACTCACAAGACATTCGAATGGTATGAGACTAGATCAATTACTTTGGTCAAATCAATATATACATAACCATATGCGCAACAAATACTTACAATACATAGAATTTTAGTTCATTACTTAATTCATATTAATAACCAAGTTAACAAAATAATAGGCCCATTCAAGACATATATACATACACAAGTTCAAGTATTCAAAATGCATGCACAAGACATTATGTACAAACTAAGTGCCACCAACTAGGGGAGTACAAAACAAGTATGTCCATACTTTAGCTATGCTTGTGTCTTGCTTCCAGCTCAAGAATTCAGGCTTCAGGATCAAGCAACGATCGAATCCTTTAACCTGTGATTGGGAAGAATGGAAACGAGAGTGATAAGTACAAGAATGTACTTAGTGAGGTAGTAACTAGTTCTAACCAATTGTTAAGACATGTATCAATTAACTAAGTTTGAGCCTAGTCAAAGTTGGAAGCAGTTTTAATTCAAGCTTTAAATGCATGCTTATCATTTTCAAATTTAGTGACATATCATTTCAAGCAAAACATTAGGCACACATCGATGCAAGAAGGATTATAAACCATTCAAGTATCAAGGCATTCAAGTGTCAAGTAATTCAAGTATCATGTAATTCAAGTATCAAGTAGTTCATATACCAAGAAACTCAAGTATCATGTAATTCAAGTATCAAGTAGTTCAAGTATCAAGACACTTAAGTATCATGTAAGCTTTACTCTTTAATTATTTCTCATTTGCTTTCTTTAGTTTAAGCCTTTGCTATTTAGTTGTCTAGGTAATCGAGTCTCCAACCAACTGTCGCCACAAGATGTACCGTAGTACTCTAGATGTACCGTAGTACTGGTCAACCCTCCTACTGTCGCCAAAGACCACACATACGTACCCTCCGTCTGTCACCAATTAGGGGCCTTAGCCCTGGACCGTAGTCCACCTTGACACAATGAGCTCTAAACTCTAAGGCATGCCATCCTACCTATGACCAATAACAACCAACTATTTGTTTAATTATGAATCATTTATTCAAGTATTACATGTTTAAGTCAAGCAATATCTTATTCAAGGATCAATTCAAGTGATACATTGCAAGATCATGTTCATATACATAGCCCTTAGGCCAGCTCTACACTTTACAATTTAATCTCGTCATTCAAGCAAGCAATTAACATATGCCATCTCTTAGGCATCGAGCAAGGTCTTTAATTCATTATTTATATCATGCTAACTAGTAATTAGATCATAAAAGTACCTTTAGGCACTCATTTGAAATGATCACAATCAAGGCATCAAGGTTCAAACATTTGTTTTCACTTTTCTTGCTAGATAATTTAACAACATACATGTTACTATTAGATCCCAAGTTTTAGCTTAAACCATTCTTCCACCTTTTCATCATAACTAAGCTTAAATCAAGTATATTAACATGGCATGAAATAAAAAGAAATAAACATGCATCTTTGGTTAGGACCTAAGTCCCAACCCTATATTAAACTACACTCACAATACTCCAAGCTTAGCTAATCTTGGATCCAAATTCCTTTGTGTTTGCCACTAGCTTGGCCACTCCTTTCTTCTTCCACAAGTTTTAGTCCTTGCTCTAACAATTCATACAAGTAAATCAAGGTCAAGACAAGATATATTAATTTCTTCAAAACAAGGCAACAATACATAATTCATTCATTTCAAAACATTAAGGCATCTGCTGCCACTGCCTGGCAGCATTGCACTGTTTACTAAAACCTGCATAACTTTCATTCCGTACGTCGGAATTTCAGTTGGAATCACCATTGGAAAGCTAACTTAATTGTCTTTCTAACCATATAGGCCTTGAATTTTAATTATTTCCCAATTAATACAGTTTTTTGTTTAAAGACAAGGAAATTTATAACACTGGACAGTTTGCACTGTCCTTAGTGTTTCATTTCTACAATTCATTCTACAATCTCTAATTCAATTATGTTTTCTCCTAATGAATTTAGACATATTAAGGTACTATCCATAAAATTTCCAGCCTTAAATTCTCTTTGTACAATTTATAGTGATTTTTCAAAGTTACTGCCCAAAACAGAGTATTATGGGCAGATTACTCTAGGTTAACTTTTAGCCTCATATTCATTCAAGCAAAGATTCTAACACTATAATTCAACTTATATACTTATTTCTACAAGCTTAGATCAGTCCAATTCACCTAGCAACGAGATCAAAATAGGGCATTTTATATAATCAAGCAAGTTTACACATTTTCAACTAGCAATGAGATCGAACAGTTTCTTTCCATGTTACATTTGAATCATACCAATTAATTACCTAAATTTCCAGCAACTTCAAAGTAAATTTCCAGCAACCATATTCATTTTCTTAGCAATTTGGTTCTATTACAGCCCCTTATAAGCTCCTAAAACAAACCAATTTATACTCACATACATACATGCATTCGAATACATTGATAAACAAGATCAACACCTTAAATTATTCATCGATTCACATGAGAGCCTAGTAATCTAAATTTCTCAATTTTGAAAGGTTTCAATTCACATCCTATAATCATTTTCGAACAAGCCTAACAACACCATGCTCATAAAATAATTCTAGATAAATTCTCAAGCTAATGATCACTATAAGGAAAGGAAGAAATGAATTTCTTACCCCTTTCACTATGCCATTCAAATGAAGACCCTAGTATCGATCCAAAGCTTCAAAAGCTCAATGAGTTACTTGTATCTCCAACTCTCTCATTCTCTTTCTAAACTATGAGGGTTCGGTGATATTGGGAAAGAAGATGAGCTTGCTTATTTCCTCTTTCCCTTATGTCATGATCCTCCCCCCCAACACATGCCCTCTTCTTTTTTTTCTATGACATGTGTACAAGCCATTATAAGCTTGTTTTGTTAGAATGCAAGCTTTCAATTCCAATTTCATTTATTTTAGTCCTAGTGTAAATAGCATCCTTCTTTTTTCATTCCCTCATTTTAGTCCTAAAGCTCCCAATAGTTCAATATTAAACATCATTAATTCAAATTAAGTTACGATAAATTTAGAAGCATACTTCTAGGCCATGTTTTGGGATATTACAATTCTCCCCCCTTAAAATAAATTCGCCCTTGAATTTACCTGAGTTGAACAAGTGAGGATATTAATCTCTCATCGTAGCCTCAGGTTCCCAAGTTGCCTCTTCCATTTTATAATTCCTCCATAACACTTTCACCAAGGGAACATTCTTGTTTCGGAGTCTTCTAACTTCTTTGTCATGTATTCGTATTGGCTCTTCTTCATATGACAGGTCGGGTTTCAACTCTACTTCTTCAAGTTCTAGAACATGGGATGGATCAGATCGATATCTTTGGAGCATAGATACGTTAAAGACATTGTGAATCTTGTCAAATTCACTGGGTAGAGCTAATCGATAGGCCACTGGCCCTATTCTTTCAATGATTTCGAATGGTCCAATGAATCGGGGACTAAGTTTCCCTTTTCTTCCAAACCGAAAGCCCTTCTTCCAAGGGGACACTTCCAGGAAGACTTTGTCTCCAACATTGTATAGGATGTCTCTCCTTTTCAAGTATGCATATGCTTTTCGTATATCAAAGGCTTGCTTCAATCGATCATGTATGATTTGAACTTGTTCCTCAGTTTCTCTGAGTAATTGAGGTCCCAATACTTTTTTTTCTCCCAATTCAAACCAGCACAAGGGAGTTCAACATTTCCTTCCGTATAGAGCTTCGAAGGAAGCCATCTGGATAGATGTCTGGTAGCTATTATTGTAAGGAAACTCTACTAGGGATAGAGATTTCTCCCAGTTCTTTTTGAAATCTATAACACAAGCACGTAGCATGTCTTCAAGTACTTGTATGATTCTTTCAGATTGTCCATCTGATTGAGGATGAAAGGCTGTGCTCAAATGCACTTTGGCTCCAAGGGCTTTTTGCGTAGAATTCCATAATCAGGAAGCAAATCTGGGGTCTCGATTGGAGATTATAGTTGTAGGTACACCGTGTAATCAAATCACTTCATGTATGTATAGGTCGGCTAAGGTTTCCAAGCTCATGTTCATTCGAACATGGATAAAATGAGTAGACTTTGTGAATCTATCAACAATCACCCATACAACATCATTCTTTCTTGGAGTGGAAGGATGACCAGTAACGAAGTCCATTGCAATTCGATCCCATTTCCACTAAGGAAATTCGATTGGTTTGAGCAATCCACTAGGGGCATGATGCTCGGCTTTGACCCTCTGACAAGTTAAGCACTTTGAAACAAAGTCTGTGATAGCCAATTTCATGCATGGCCACCAGTATAGTGGCTTTAGGTCCTTGTACATCTTAACCGATCCAAGGTGAATCGAGAAAGTGCTTTGGTGAGCTTCTTGTAACACCTCATGTCTTAATTCCTCATTTTTAGGAACACATACGCTATCTTTGAAAAAGAGGATTCCATTCGACTTGAGGGAGAAGCTAGAGTTAGGCTCGGAGTCTAGCTTGGACATGATCTTCTGAAGATCTGGATCAATTTGTTGGAGTTCTTTGATTCTCGAGATTAGACTTGATTGAACTTGAAGTTTAGACAAGAATTTTCATCCTTTGGATAAATGGAAATGAGCATTGATAGCCAAGGAAGATATAAACGAATGGAAAAGATCATTAAGGGATATTTTTGAATAGTTACTTGTAAGTCAAGAAAGGTCTAATTCGAATGGTTACTTGCAAGTCAAGAAAGAAACATTTGAATGAATTATTCTAGGATTTAGAATTAAGGGTTTACCCGAGTATGGTCTATGACTAAGGGCTTCTCGGATTGTAGTCGATAACTAAATTGTAGTCCTTAAGTAACTCTAGCCATCTAATTTGCCTCAAGCTCGAGTCTTTCTGAGTTAGGAGGTATTTGAGGCTCTTGTGTTCTGTGAACAAGTTGCATTTCTCCCCGTACAAGTAATGTCTCCAGACTTTGAATGCAAACACGATAGGTGCCAATTCTAGATCGTGAGTAGGGTAGTTTGACTCATGTGGTTTTAGTTGCCTTGAAGTGTAAGCTACCACATTTCTATCTTCCATTAGGACACATCCTACTCCCAAATGAGATGCATCACTATAAATAGTGTTCTCCTTGCCTGATACTGGTTGGATGAGAATCGGAGCATAAGTCAAGGCTTGTTTAAGCTGATCGAAGCTTCGTTGTTGGTTCTCTAACCAAACAAAGGGTGTATCTTTGCAAGTTAGTTTAGTCAAACTTGCGACAATGGATGAGAATCCCTTGACAAAACATCAATAATACCCGGCTAAACCGAGAAAGCTTTTGACCTCACCTACATTCCTCGAAGTTCTCCAATCCAGGATGGTTTGAATTTTGCTCGGGTCTACTTTAATCCCTTCTGCCAAAATGACATGGCCAAGGAACGACACTTTTGATAGCCAAAAATTGCATTTAGAGAACTTAGCAAACACTTGACATTCTAGGAGGGTTTGCAATACAATTCGAAGGTGTTCAGAATATTCTTCCTTATTCTGGGAATACACCAAAATTTCATCAATAAAAACGACCACGAACTTGTCAAGACAGGGCTTAAATACATGGTTCATGAGATCCATAAAAATCGCTAGAGCATTCGTTAACACGAATGACATCACAAGGAATTCAAAATGGCCATATCAAGTACGAAAGGTTGTCTTGGGTACATCTTCTTCTTTTACCCTTATTTGGTAGTATCTCGATCATAGATCGATCTTTGAGAATACTGCAGCATCTTTGAGTTGATCGAAAAGATCTTCAATCCTTGGGAGAGGATATTGATTCTTGATAGTAAGCTTGTTCAATTGTTTGTAGTCAATATAGAGTCTCATAGTCCTGCATTTCTTCTTCACGAACAGGACTGGAGCTCCCAAGGGAGACGAGCTAGGCCTAATGAAACCCTTGTCTTGTAGCTCTTGGAGTTGTTTCTTGAGTTCTTTAAACTCAACAAGTGCCATTCGATAAGGTGTGATGGACACCGGAGTTGTTCCAGGTTGGACATCGATCCCGAAGTCTACTTCTCTGGTTGGAGAGAGACCAGGAAGTTCCTCAGGAAAAACATCAAGATATTCAGATACAATAGGCACACTAGGTAAACCAAATTCAAGTAATCTTCTAAGACCATAGTAGCCAAGATTGGTGTCGGTTTCTTGTCAATTAGAAGAATTGATTCCTTTCCTAAACCTCAGAGGTAAAGTCTCTTATTTAGGCAATATACCCAGGCTTCATGCTTGCTTAACCAATCTAGTCCAGTACTAGATAGAACTCACAAGTTGGTAGTACATATAGATTAACAAGAAAGGGTACATTTCGAATGTATAAGGGACAGTTTCTATAGATAAAACTTATGTTCGTAATTCCCCCTATAGGGTTCGAAACTACAAGGCATTGTTTTACAATTTCCGGCTTTAAGTTCAATTTTACAATCAAGGTTGAGCTTGCGCTCTAGGTTCATCTTGTTGCTGTGGAGGATTTTGTTCTATCCTCACACTATCTCTTTCATTCGAGGAGCCTACGGGACTTTCATCATCCCGACCAAGCCTTGTTTCAGACATTCTACATTTAAATAGAACAATTAGGAATTTGGTTTAGTTAAGCAAAGACACAAGCTATACAATACAAGTATCCTAGGTGGAACAAGTATCCTATATGATGCAAGAGAGATCGGTTCAGTCCTAGAGTCTACTAAAAAGCTCTGATTACCAATAAAATGTAACACCCCCTACCCGGGTTGCCAGCAAACCGATTCAGGAGCGTTACTAATGAACAATACAAGCAAGAACAAGGCAAGAATAGGCTAACTCATCCCTATTAGGTGATTTACTTAACTACAAAGTAACCAAACAATCATTACTTATCATATAATCAATCTTATCTTTTATTTACAGGACATACTAGGTTACCAAAAATTTCAATTCACATCATCATACAATCAAACATTCGAAACCTAAATAAGCAAACATGCTTCATTTTATTTCTTTGTTCCTTAGCTTGATACATGTGACATTACATACATAACTTATTAAACATGATCAATAGTACATGCCTTGATTCCAAGCAAGCATGTGCCACCCTTACCATTCGGCATTTACCATTCAATCTTATAAAAATACAAATACATCAGGATATGATCACACAAGTGATTAACTCACAAGACATTCGAATGGTACAAGACTAGATCAATTACTTTGGTCAAATCAATATATACATAACCATATGCGCATCAAATATTTACAATACATAGAATTTTATTTCATTACTTAATTCATATTAATAACCAAGTTCACAAAATAATAGGCCCATTCAAGACATATATACATATAGAAGTTCAAGCATTCAAAATGCATGCACTAGACATTATATACAAACTAAGTACCACCAACTAGGGGAGTACAAAACAATTATGTCCATACTTTAGCTATGCTTGTTTCTTGCTTCTAGTTCAAGAATTTAGGCTTCAGGATCAAGCAACGATCGAATCCTTTATCCTGTGGTTGGGAAGAATGGAAACGAGGGTGATAAGTACAAGAATGTACTCAGTGAGGTAGTAACTAGTTCTAACCAATTGTTAAGACATGTATCAATTAACTAAGTTTGAGCCTAGTCAAAGTTGGAAGAAGTTCGAATTCAAGCTTTAAATGCATACTTATCATTTTCAAATTTAGTGACATATCATTTCAAGCAAAACATTAGGAACACATCGATGCAAGAAGGATTATAAACCATTCAAGTAGCAAAATCAAGTATCAAGTAATTCAAGTATCAAGGCATTCAAGTGTCAAGTAATTCAAGTATCATGTAATTCAAGTATCAAGTAGTTCATATATCAAGAAACTCAAGTATCATGTAATTCAAGTATCAAGTAGTTCAAGCATCAAGACACTCAAGTATCATGTAAGCTTTACTCTTTAATTATTGCTCATTTGTTTTCTTTAGTTTAAGCCTTTGGTGTTTAGTTGTCTAGGTAATAGAGACTCCAACCAACTGTCCCCACAAGATGTACCGTAGTACTGGTCAACCCTCCTACTATCGCCAAAGGCCACACATACGTACCCTCCGTCTGTCGCCAATTAGGGGCCTTATCCCTGGACCGTAGTCCACCCTGACATAATGAGCTCTAGACTCTAAGGCATGTCATCCTACCTATGACCACTAACAACCAAGGCTTTGTTCAATTATGAATCATTTATTCAAGTATTACATGTTTAAGTCAAGCAATAGCTTATTCAAGGATCAATTCAAGAGATACATTGCAAGATCATGTTCATATACATAGCTCTACACTTTACAATTTAATCTTGTCATTCAAGCAAGCAATTAACATATGCCATCTCTTAGGCACCGAGAAAGATCTTTAATTCATTATTTATATCATGTTAACAAGTAATTAGATCATAAAAGCACATTTAGGCACTCATTCGAAATGATCACAATCAAGGCATCAAGGTTCAAACATTTGTTTTCACTTTTCTTCCTAGATAATTTAACAACATACATGTTACTATTAGATTCCAAGTTTTAGCTTAAACCATTCTTCCACTTTTTCATTACAACTAAGCTTAAATCAAGTATATTAACGTGGCATGAAATAACAAGAAATAAACAAGCATCTTTGGTTAGGACCTAAGTCCCAACCCTATATTAAATTACACTCACAATACTCCAAGCTTAGCTAATCTTGCATCCAAAATCCTTTGTGTTTGCCACTAGCTTGGCCACTCCTTTCTTCTTCGATAGGGTTTACTCCTTGCTCTAACAATTCATACAAGTAAATCAAGGTCAAGACAAGATATATTCATTTCTTCAAAACAAGGCAACAATACATAATTCATTCATTTGAAAACATCAAGGCATCTGCTGCTACTGCCTGGCAGCATTGCACTGTTTACGAAAACATGCATAACTTTCATTTCGTACGTCGGAATTTAAATTGGTTTACACCGTTGGAAAGTTAAATTAATTTTATTTCTAACCATATAGGCCTTGAATTTTAATTATTTCCCAATTAATACATTTTTTTGTTTAACGACAAGGAAATTTATAACACTGGACAGTTTGCACTGTCCTTAGTGTTTCATTTCTACAATTCATTCTACAATCCCGAATTCATTTATGTTTTCTCCTAATGAATTTAGACATATTAAGGAACTATCCATAAAATTCCCAGCCTTAAATTCTCTTTGTACAATTTATAGTGATTTTTCAAAGTTACTTCCCAAAATAGAGTATTGTGGGCAGATTACTCTAGGTTAAGTTTTAGCCTCATATTCATTCAAGCAAAGATTCTAACACTAATTCAACTTATATACTTATTTCTACAAGCTTAGATCAGTCCAATTCACCTAGCAACATGATCAAAACAAGGCATTTTATATAATCAAGCAAGTTTACACATTTTCAACTAGCAATGTGATCGAACAGTTTCCTTCCATGTTACATTCGAATCATACCAATTAATTATCTAAATTTCCAGCAACTTCAAAGTAAATTTCCAGAAACTTCCAAGTAAATAGCATCCTTATTTTTTTCATTCCCTCATTTTAGTCCTAAAGCTCTAATAGTTCAATAATAAACATCATTAATTCAAATTAAGTTATGATAAATTTAGAAACATACTACTAGGACATGTTTTGGGATATTACAGAACTCAAGTCTCAGCTACAAAAATTGTAGAAACGAGGTTTTATACAGCCAAGTATATCACCATGGGGAGCACCTGTATTATTTGTAAAGAAGAAAGATGGATCGATGAGATTGTGTATTGATTATCATCAACTTAATAAAGTGATGATAAAGAATAAATATCCATTGCCAAGAATTGATGATCTTTTTGATCAATTAAAGGGGGAAGCAATGTTCTCTATGATTGATCTTCGATCTGGCTACCATCAATTGAATATTAAAGAGCAGGATATTCCAAAAATGGCTTTCAGGACTCGATACGGTCATTATGAGTTCGTGGTAATGCCGTTTGGATTAACTAATGCCCCAACAGCATTTATGGATTTGATGAACCGAATTTTTTAGCCATACCTGGACCAGTTTGTAGTGGTATTCTTAGATGATATCCTGGTTTATTCTAAAACCAAGGAGGATCATGATGTTCCTCTCAGAATAGTTCTTCAGATCTTGAGGGAAAAGAAGTTATATGCCAAACTATCTAAATTTGAGTTTTGTCTTTCTGAGGTGACATTTCTTGGACATATAGTATCGGCTGAGGGAATTCGGGTTGATCCTCAGAAAGTTCAAGCTATCATGGAGTGGAAACCTCCTAAAAATGTTGTTGAGGTTAGAAGTTTTCTCGGATTGATAGGATATTACCGTCGATTCGTGAAAGATTTCTCGATGATTGCTGCACCTATTACCAAACTGCTCAGGAAGAATGTATCTTTTATGTGGACTAAAGAATGTCAAGAAAGCTTTGAAAGATTGAAGAAAATCTTGACAGAAGCTCCGGTGTTCAAACTGAATCGGGTACGAATTTTTTGGTGTATAGTGAAGCATCGCATAATGGTTTGGGTTGTGTACTTATGCAAGACGGGAAAGTGGTGGCTTATGCTTCTAGGTAGCTTAAAACTCGTGAGAGAAATTATCCTACTCACGATTTGGAGTTAGCTGCGGTTGTTTTTGCTTTAAAAATTTGGCGTCACTACTTATATGGTGAAAAATGTTATATATACACATACCATAAAAACCTAAAATATCTTTTAACATAGAAGGAGTTGATTCTAAGACAAAGGCAATGGGCCGAGCTAATTAAGGATTACGATGCAATTATTGATTATCACTCGGGAAAGGCTACTGTGGTGGCAGTCACACTTAGCTGAAAGATGTTTTCAGCCCTACAGATACCAAATGCTCAATTAACAATATTTGATGATGGTGCTTTACTTGCTGAGCTGAATATCAGGTCTACTTTGATAGACAAAATAAAAGAATCACAGGAAAAAGATGAAAATTGTTTAGAGAGAAAGAAGAAAGCTGAAAAGGGAGAATCTTCAGACTTCGAAGTGAAGTCCAATGGATGTTTATATTATAAAGGACATGTTTATATTCTTGAAGATGAAGAATTGAAAAGGGAAATTCTTATAGAAGCACATTATAGTCCTTTAATGATGCACCCAGGAGGAAATAAAATGTATCAGGATTTGAAAATCCATTTTTGGTGGCCAGGAATAAAAAGAGCTATAACGGAATTCGTTTCCAAATACTTAACTTGTCAGCAAGTTAAAGCAGAACATCAAGTGCCATTAGGGTTACTTCAACCAATTGTTATTCCAAAATGGAAATGGGATAAAAGTAACTATGGATTTTGTAACCGGATTACCATTGACGCCGAGTAGGAAAGACTCAATCTAGGTGATTGTGGATCGATTAACCAAATCAGCACATTTTCTACCAGTCAGGACAAATTTCTCTTTGAGTAAATATACAGAGTTGTATATTCAGGAGATTATTAGATTACATGGAGTTCCTATTTCCATTGTGTCTGACAAAGATCACAATTTTACTTCTAGATTCTAGAAGGCACTACAAGAAACATTGGGTACTTGATTGCATTTTAGTACTGCCTTTCACCCATAAACAGATGGACAGTCAGAGAAGACAATTCAGATTTTGGAATCTATGCTTAGAGCTTGTATCATTGAGTTTATAGGCTCATGGGAAAAGTACTTACCATTGGTTGAATTCGCGTATAACAACATTTATCAGTCAAGTATTAAAATGGCACCTTCTGAAGCTTTATATGGAAGAAAATGCCGAACATCATTAACTTGGTTTGAGTTGGAAGATCGCAAGATTGTTGGGCCTGATTTGATTCAAGAAATAGAAGAAAAAGTGAAGATAATTCGAGATAATCTAAGGGCAGCTTCTGATAGACAAAAAGCTTATTCATATTTAAAAAGAAAAGACATTGAATACCAAGTAGGAGACAAGGTATTTTTGAAAGTTTCACCATGGAAAAATTAATGAGATTTGGAAGAAAAAGGAAGCTTAGTCCCAGATTCATTGGCCCGTATGAAATCTTGAAAATACTTGGACCGGTGGCTTATCAATTGGCTTTACCACCAGAAATGAGCAAGATTCATTATGTTTTTCATGTATCGCTGCTTCGCAAATATAGGTCGGATCCTTCACATGTCATTTCACCTACAGAAGTTGAGATGCAACCTGATTTGATATTTGAAGAAGAACCAATAAATATTTTAGCTTATGGGGTGAAGAAATTGAGAAACAAATCGATTCCATTGCTTAAAGTGCTTTGGAAGAATCATAAAGTGGAAGAAGCTACTTGGAAACTGAAGAACGAATGAAAGAAAAGTACCCGCATTTGTTTAATCCAAGTACGTTCTAAAAATTTGAGGACAAAATTTTTAGGGGGAGATAATTGTAATATCCCATTATTTGATTAGTGACTAAAACGTAAAGTTTTAAAGTTTGGTGACAAAAGTGAAAAGTTAAGAAAATTTCAAGGACCAACATGGTAATTTTCATAATAATTATTTTTATTCTATAAATAGATAGATCATCTAAGGGTGTGGATTGAATATAAAAACTATGGTTTGATCTGATGTTTCTATTATTGGGAAATTACGTTTAAAGTTTAAGTATAATTCGGGTAATCGTATGAGCTCGGAATTTTATGAAAATTTGAAGAAAGTCTTAGAAAGACCTGAGGAGCATAGCATTGAAGGTTTTAAATTGTGCTTGATCGATTTAGATTCAATTAAACACAATATATGGAATAATGCTTAAATGACATTTTGGAGGATAGAAAGATTCATTAATGGCAAAATGGTCATTTTACCCATACTTTTTAATTATAATTGATTTAATGATAAGGTTGAGCATTGATGTCAACTTTTAATTGGTCATAATTCAAGGGTAAAATGGTCATTTTACTATGTAGGGGATTTTTTTGCTTTAAAATAAGGGAAATAAGCCATTTGGCATTAAAATAAATGATAGAAAAAGCTAGAAACCTGTTCATCTTTTCTCCTCAAGGCCGAAACCCCTAGCAAGGTAAGAGCAAGATTTTCAATTCAATTTTTGGCTTGATTTGTTTGATTTTTGGCTAGAGACATGAAACAAGAAAGTGATCTCCATTGAATTCTCTATCTTTTAGTATAAGTTTTGCTTAGTTTCCATGTCTCTAAGTTGAGATTGATGATTAGGGTGGTTGAAGAACATGTTAAGCTTTCCTGTTTTAAGATTCAATCAAGTTGGAAATGGTGTTGTAGTGTTTTTTCTATGCTTGAAATGATGAAAATCTCTTGGAAAACCTATAGGGACCAATTCGGCAATATGAAGAAAATTAGGGGAAATTTTGTGAAAATTTATTTGATAATGGAAATGATTAGAATGATGTTTTCTAAGTTTGTTATTGGAATGAAGAAAACATCATTTTGGGACTATTTTGTGAATTTTGCAAATTAGGTGAAATAAGTGAGAAATTGGAAAATATTAAAGAAGCATGGTTATGTTGTTTGCTATGATACAAGGATCATTTTGGTATTAAAATTTTTGAAAATTGAGATAAAATGTGAAAGTTTCCAAATTTTAGTTTATAAATCCTAAGAGAGAGAATTTAGGGTTTAAAGGGAAATGATCAAACTCTTGGTTGTAATGTGCCAATTGAGATAAGATTAAAGTGTGGGAAGCATTGTTATTGCAAAGAAGTACTTGGTTGAAAATGTTGAATTTTCCAACTTGGTATGTACATGTATTAGTATGGGTTGGATGTGTACTTAAGGTTGCTTGTGTTATGTATTTAATGTACATACAGATAACAAGCAAGTTTGAGATCAAACGAGTGAAGAAGGAAGATAAAAAGTGCAACCGAACTTAGTGAGGCTAGTATAAATTGTACTTTTGAAAGTGTCAAGGTGAGTGCAATGCATGTATAGCATGGTCTTTATGTCATTTATCATATATTTGACATGTTAGAAATTGTAATCACTCATTTTTATCCGGTTTGTAAATACTGTTAGTATAATAATTAATGGGTATTATTATTGTATGTATACATGTTATATTATATGCTTATTATATGTATGCGATTAATGTGCGTAATATATGCATGTGATAACTGTGAATGCCTGTATGTTGTATATATTATGTATGTATATGCATTAGTAATTATTTATATGTATGCTCATATGTTATATGTTTGAATATTTGATTAATTTGCATGTATGTTGTGTGCATATATATATATAATATGTGCATTTGTATTAGTTATGTGTGTAAGTAAATATATGCTGGTATACGTATGTGTGTCTGTATGTATATGTATGCATGCTTGTATGTCATTAAATGTTTATGATTTGCATGTACACATATTGTATGTGCAAGTACATATACGTTTGTATTATTATTATTATTATCATTAATATTATTATTAATGGACTAAATTAAAGTGAAAACCATAAATTATAAACCCAAAAAATAAATAATAATAATAATTAAGGTCCAGTCCTTATACAAATGTAAGACCCAAGTATGTTTACAAAGCCCATTTTAGGTAGATCCAACCAAATCCTAACCCATGCCCAAAAAAAACTTGGACTTAACTAAACCCTAATTACATGTTTAAGAATATTTATATCACGTATCTCTTTAGTATGTTTGCTTTTTTGTATGTTTTCATATTTCGTTGCCACGTCCCATGTTTTAATTTATTTGTTCGATTTATATGTCTTTTCTTACGTGATGTGTTTATATTAATTTGTACATTCATGGCCATGTTAGCTTGTTTTTAGTTTGTTCCTCTTTGTACTTTATGATATAAGCTAATAGATTGTTAATTGTGATATTTTTGATATTTTTGTTTGTTTTTTGTGTATATAGGTTGTCTTTGTTATGTTTTATTATGCATGTTTTTATACACGTATTATCATGCAAATTTGATTAGGTCACAACAAGTAAATGTTATTTTTTAGTTTGTTTTATCTTTAGGTTACATGTTAGTATGCTTTTTGTTTGTTCCATTTATTTGTGATGATATGTTCTTTTGTGTTTTTATAAATTTGTTCGTTCATCGTACATATGCATGTTAGGTATTGTTTTAGCTTCTTTGTATATAGCATACTTTTGTTTGTTAATATAAATTTCCATATCCTTTTTGTTGTTTTTAGGTTATATGTTAGTGTGGCACTATTTATCATATTTAAATGGCATGCTAGGTTGTAGGTGTAAATTTTGTTATATGATAGAAATCAAGCATTAGTTTTCCATGTTAGCATGTTATCATGTATTCTAGCCTTACGTGTCATGCATGTCATATATATATTATATTGGTGTCTTAAATGTTTTTATGCATGTTAGAGTTAATTATTTTAGTTTTAAAAGTATGTTTCTTTCTTGTTCATGCCCATCTTTGTTTTATTTCTTCATGGTATGTGTTGTGTTTTTATGCTCTTTTTATTTATTTAATCTTGTAAAAATTTATGTGTTTATGTTTTTTAGTACCATGCATGAAATTTGTGTCATATGTCAAGTGTTAAACTTTTATGCTAGTAAGGTACTTTGATTTATTAGTTTAGCATCATTTTGTGTATGTCACGTTTGTGGCATTTGTGGTTTTATAGGTTCAAGCATGCTAGGTTTAATAATTTAGTCTTAGAAGTATGTTTTTGGTCATGCCCATATTTTTTTGTTATGATGTGATAGGTTTTATGTTCATATGTTTAATTATTTTTATTTATTTTTGTAATATTCATATTTTATGTTTTAGTATCATACCAATGTAAATTGTATGTTTTATATTTTGTTTTCTAAGGTTGCATAATGGAATATAACTTGGCAATGCGGTGTCCTTTTATCCGAGCGTAAACGGGGCCAGTATCAGGCGTAGTGATGGTGGTTGGGCGTTTACTCTCGGATAACGGGGCTTCTAAAATTTACTCGCACATATAACTAAATGTTAATTAAATTTTCACTTTAATCCGGAAAGTTTAATATTAATAAAGCGGTAATTATTAAAGTACCAATTTTGGGCGGTGTGGGGGTGCTAATCCTTCCCCATCCGTAACCGACTCCTGAACCCAACAGTTTTAAAAATCTCTGGTTTTATGGTGTTTGGCCTACCTAAGGGGCCGGTGGCGACTCCATTTTTTTAATAAAATATGGTTTTTGCAAAACCCCCACGAAATACGTTATTTTCAAAACAAAACAAATAATAATAATAATACTTTTTAGCGAACATAAAAAGGACATCGCTACAGAAATATGTCAAGGGTTGAATACATATGCATGTATCACTAATTATTCATGGAATGTTATTTTGGGTATAATTTGCTCAATATATATATGCTGTCATGAAGGAGATTATGATTGATATAAAGCCCAATGTATGAGATAGGAAATTAAAACTATATTTGGATATCCATAGAGTCATAAACGGCTGTATAAATATTTTAAGCACTTCAGGTAAAGTGCAAATTTATTCTAAGCACTTCAGGTAAAGTGCAAATTTCATTAAGGTATACTCCGGTAAGTATACCGAAGCATTTCGGTGCTAACCACTCCCGGTAGAGTGCAATAATACACTATATTCAAGTAAGTATAGAGGGGATGACTCGTGTACATAGATTTCCTTAAATCAATACTTGGGCTAAATGAATTGAAGAACAGGATGAAAAGCTTGAAAGCTTGATGATAAATATGACAATGGTATCGGTAAGAATCAAATTTATTACCATGTGGTATGTTATTACATATTATGTCATATATGCTAGCAAGCATAATACAGTAAGTGATCATATGCATTGTTATTATATTACATTGATATCTATGTTAGGTTTCCTTTGACTAAATATTATTGCCTCACTAAGTATATGCTTAGCGTATGATGAATTTCATGCGTACGTTTTAAAGGAGCTTCGAGGGAGGAGTAGCCGAGCATCACTTTCTCATTTTGAGAGGTATATCTTCATATTCATAGTAATGTTAATGACATTTATCCTTTCTTTTGGAAGTGTAGTAGATGGCATGTATAATTAGTGGGGTTTGTAATAACTTATTACCAAATATGGTTGGTTATTAGTTGTTATAATATGGATGATGAACCTAGTAAGTCTTATTATGTTTATAAATGATAATGGACTAAGTTTTTAGTAAATATGGGTCATAAGATAGAAAGAATAAAAATTTGTCCAGAAATATATGCAAGAGCAATGTGTTTGAAAAATCAACATAAATTCCACAATTGGAATTAGATAGTGAATCTTATATTTATGAACTATAAATTTTGTTAATTTCTTGCAAAACAAATGGTGACTAATTTCGAGTTGTATGTAAAAAGTTATGAATTTTTATTCGATGAAAGGTCAGAAAACAGGGTAGCAGAATTTCAGAAATTCTGGGCTGTGACGTGAATTTAAGGATTTATTTGAATTTTTGTGTAATGAATTTAGGCTAATAATTTATATGGTTAGAAAGCTTAATGAATCTAGTTTAATTAGAAAATTTTCGGAATGAATTTTCGATGTCTATAAAATGTTTTATAAATATTTGAGTAAAGGCAGTGCAGGCTGCCAGTTTTCTAAGTAAAAGAAATATAAAAGGTTTAATCTTAGTTAGTAACATAACTGAATCGTATTTGGTAACGAATACGGGAAAGAGATGTTACATTTATTGGTATCAAAGCTACAAGTTTAGTTGATTCTGGATAGAGATTAAGTTTAAAAGTGAGTTAGAATTGTATACATGACACTAGGATGTCATAATTACTGATGACTATGTGCAGATACTCTGATGCTCTATAATTAGTAATGCTACTTTATATTAAGAAAATTGTTGAAAATGTGTTTTGTTCAGATGTCAGACCATCGGGGTTCTAGACACGCATTTGAAGAGGAGGTCTCTATGCAGAGTGGGAGTAACGAGGTAAATCAGAATGTACCTCAGGAGCAATATCAAGGTCAGGCACCTGCACAAGGACAACAAGACATGCCGGTTCAGGATCATGGATTATTCCTGCAGGCATTAGATGACATTATAAATAGAAGAAAACCAGTATCTGTACCAAGGGAGTTGAGGAAACTGAAGGCATCAGAATCTCAAGGAGATTCTGATGTTGACCCGATGTCTGCGGACTTCTGGTTGAATGATATTAAAATTATGTTGGATACTATCCGGT